>JAVQJD010093892.1:0-77329 GCA_036023655.1 Nannoperca australis | reverse complement strand
ATGGGGCTTGTGTTTAACCAACCTGTATGTCATGTTAATAAAATAAAGATGTGGAAAGGCACCTAACTCTAGTCTGAAGTCTCATGAAGTTCCGTCGCTACATGGTCATCCTAACACTCTGCTTACAGATTATTAAACAATTTATGGTTCCTAGGTGCTGTGAATCTGCCAGCAGTAGCGGTGGGGATGCTGATAGGTGGTGTCATCATGAAGAGGTCAGGTCTCTCTCCGAAGACCATCCCACGTTTCTCTGTGCTAATGCTGACCATCTCCACCCTCCTCTGTATCCCTCTCTTCTTCATGGGCTGCCCCACACAGAAAGTCTCGGAGGTTAATCATTTCCAAATCAAGAAGTATGGGTGAGTGAAAGGAGTCTTATGATGATGCTTTCAAGTGAACAGCCTTGCTTCTCAAAGGTGTAGTTTTTGTTTTTGGGGATTGTTTTTCCTATGTACTCAAACATCTAGCCAAGCGTATGTGAAATACTTGCTCAAATAGAATTAAATCAATAAATCAATAAACAACAGGAGAACCCATTATAGCTCCCAAGTCCCAAACTTTCCTACCAGCTCAGTAGTGTTTTGAAAGTTATTGCAGTATTTGAGCATTTTATTGGGCACAAAAACACTTTTTTCCTACAAATTCCTACAAATCTGAATAATTACACAATCAATTTGAACTTATACACACATATACAGGTAGTAGACAGGGCATTTAATACAGTATAATTTGTTAGCTCTGCCTTCATGAGTATGTAAAATATAGGTTATTTTGACCAAGAACTGGGCTAAAGTAGGCCAATCTTACCATTCAACATTACTTCCAAATGTATGCCCAACCATAAAAACAACTTGCATTGTTTACATCCATGTTTGCTAGCTTCTTTCCTGCCTTTTAGTACTTTTCTGTGTTTGTTGGCATTTTACTGCTGCTGACTGTAGATCAGTGGAATATCTTGAAACGGTGACTAGAATGTGTATTGCGTTGCTACACGCTCACAAATCAGAGGCCTGCTCATAAAAATATTGCTCTACAGCACTGCTAGTATATATAATATACACAAAGTACTGGGATGTAGTTGAGTTAAAAGTAAACATGCTAATTCAACACAGACTGCTCAAACATTAGCTCTGATATTGTTTTTGTTTGACTCTGTCTCTCTGCCCTCCACAGGTCTCTGTCCTTGTGCTATTCCAACTGCTCCTGTCCTGCCAGTGCATTCAACCCTGTGTGTGGCTCTGATGGTGTTGAGTATTTTTCTCCTTGTCATGCGGGCTGCACCAACTTCACCAAAGACCCCAACAGCACCCTCAGAGTTCAGGTAAGTGCCTCCTCTAAGCACCAGTTTATGGTTTTCTCCCACAGTATAATACCTACAGTTTAGGCTGATGCAAACACTTTAACATCTGCATACAATAATAGTGTACTATAGTGTATAATATATATGATAAGTCATTAAGACATGCTTTTGATAGGGAACTGTATAAATAAGACATGACTTATAGCTGCCATTTTTGGGGGGGGATATTTGTACAACACTAGAATAAGATTGTACAAGACGTCATCAACAGTAATCAGGGAACTTATCTGATGCAGAGTAATTGTGTAAGATAGGAATGCTAGATAAGCTTGCTGAGAAAAATATGGGTATATGTAAGTTTTTACAGCAGGGGAATGTGTTCTAAAGTTTAATTTTCTTTATTTTCTCAGTGCGGGAAGAAGGAATAAGCATTTGGTTCTTGTCCTAGAGCAGGATCTGTAAATTAGCCTTTAAGACTGGATGTAACCTTTAACAGGGTACTGCGAGGAATATAAAATAAAATGCCATTAAGATGCATTGAGATTGTTTTGAAATCTGCTCTTCACAGGGTAGACTCGATCTTCAAACCCTTTGTTTCCAGTGTTGAGTAGATCCTTACATCAAGAAGTGACTTTGACCTTAGATGCCGTTTAAGTTTGAGACTAATTAGATCACAGCATCTTGGTTCAGTGTGCCAGTATTTAGACTTTGTGACATATCTGCCACATGGTCCTTTAAATGGTCAGACATTTCATATCAGCAGTTATATAAATTCTCAGATGTCCCAGACGTCTCATCAGCCAGGAGCTTCCACTCACAGAAGAATTATTTTCTCTTTCTTGGTCAGCTGAAAGTTCAGTCAGGTACTACACAAAGGTCTCAATACATTTTACATACTCTATTTAAATAGAAAGCTATTATATTGAGGCTCCTGTGCTGCTGATCACAGTATCAACCATACATATAAAACAATATCTATGAAATTGATTAAGCGAGTAAGTGGATTTAAAGTCTAACTGCAGTCCCCAGTGGAGAAATTAAGTATCACAGCAAATGTAATGCAACATACCAGAAAAGGTTAGTTATTCATTTTCTTTGTACAGATACCAACATTAATATATTCTTTGCTTTCTTTCTGGACACAGCTATATACCAACTGCAGTTGTATATCTGGGAGCCAGAGTCATGCCCACCCAGCCCCCTGTCCAAACAACTGCCCACATCTTCTTCTCCCCTTCATGATTATCATTTCTCTGGCATCACTGATCGCCTGCCTCACTCACAACCCCATATACATGATGGTGCTCAGGTGAGAAAGAATGACAATATATCACAGTATATTCACATATTCATTTCCTATATATCATGTTCAAAATAAGTTCTAAATTACCAATACTGATCTAATGGATGATATAATGTTCTTGTCCTCCAGTACAAACACTTACTAAGAATTGTATGAACCATAATCTAGTGGCCAACAAATACTGTTTTAAGCAACATTTAGCATTGACTTATTTTTTTTACAAAACTTACATTAAATACATCCAGATCTGACCACGTGTTCAACACCTTGACTTTTCTGTCCACCAGCCTGTGTAGACCTCTATCATGTTTTAGGCCCCTAATTGATCTATGAGGCTGTTATGGTCATTTCCTTCCCAGTCAAACGCTGAGCTGTTTTTAATAGTCTCTGAAAGGCTCTCCTAAAAGTCCATACAAAGGTCAATAAATGAGCTAAGAATGAATTGGAAGCAAATAGACCACCACACAAATTTGATGATAAATTTAAATACAAAGGTGCTCAAACAGATTAATTACCGTAATTTCCGGACTATAAGCCGCTACTTTTTTCACACACCGTCATGCTACCAATACATTTAGGCTCGTCACACCAGACCAATGAAATTACCGAACAGGTCACAGTTGACCAATGAAACCGTTAGAATCACTGTAAATCAAACGCACTCACACTAAATTCTTCAGATCAGTCATTTTGTGTGTCAATTCAGGGGGTACGGCTTGTATACAGGTGCGCTCAATTTGTCCAGAAATTACGGTAAATGATTTTATACACATAAAGTGTAAGAGTTGTGTATTTTTAATACAATAAATATTGTTTTTGAAATATTAAAACTAATTTACCAATTTTCACTGCCAGTGTTGTCCAGTATTGTGTTGTATTCATGAATGAGACATTACACCAATAGAAAATGCAGGTATTGACCTTCTTTTTCTGTTCATTTCAGATCTGTTCCCTCTGAAGAGAAATCATTTGCTATAGGAATTCAGTTTTTACTAATGAGAGTATTAGGTGAGTCAGGATGCAAATACTGTTTGTGTGCCATACTCCTTATACAAATAACAAACTATTATATACATTTCCTTTTGTCAAAGTGGCTTATAGAGCCCCCAAATAGCTTTCTAGCTCAGTGTTATTATTTAAAAACTTCACAAAGGTCACAGTTGTATGGAGCTCTAAAGTGCCAATAAATTCACCAGTAATTAAAGAAATAATTAAAACTCAACTAATTATTATGAAAAGTGACACAATAAAATAAAATGTGACATGAAAAGTGTCAATGGAAAATATGCCATTATGAATAAAAACAAACTTGAAAATGGTTATATTGAAATAAAAATACCCACAATGAAATAAAAATATATATTAAAAGAAAGAATGATGAAATTACATTTAATAAGTTGAGTGTGATAAATGTCTTAAATTATTTCCCAAATTATTGGTTACTTTATATATTGATTTAAATCACTTCTTTATTCATTTTGTATTGGACACTTAGATGGAGTTTCAAATGTCTTCCCCGCTCACTGGGATGTGGGGATATTGGGTGCTTAAACAACATAAGGGAATGTAATTTAACATAACTTTGAATTACATTCAGTCCTATGAGTATTTTATCAGAGATTTCTTTTGAGGAAATGTTGGACTGCCATCTAGTGGCTCTAGCTCAACCATATGGGCATTGAAATGTGTTTACCCTGAACACACTCTCTTTCTGTCTCCCTCTCAGCCTGGCTACCTGCCCCTGCTCTCTTTGGAATGGCCATTGATACATCATGTATCTGGTGGAAGCGTGTGTGCGGAAAGAAGTATAGCTGTGGTTACTATGACAACAACATCTTGAGGAACCTGTAAGAAAACTCACCCCTGAGAACACATATCACATACACACACACACACACACACACACACAATCGCAGTACATCCACATCACTGCTGACAATCATTCATCCTTATTTGTCTGACCCCTGCAGGTACTTGGGCTTACAGGTGGGTTATAAGGTCATGGGTATCATCCTTCTAATGATTCTGGGGTGGAAAGCGCAGCGAACCCAGGAGTACAGTATAAAGAGGCCTGGACCACTGTGACCCTGCTGTCCCTGCGTCCCTGTTGATCCAAGCATCTCTGTTTCTTAAAGCTTTGCTGTGGTGTTAAACATTTTGAACAACTGTGTACCGAGCAGAGCTGTGTCAGTGGGAAAAAGCCACAGCCAAGACAGGCCTACACTGACCTCATTTTCTGTAGGCCCACTTCTGCTGCTCCACTGGTCAGAGTTAAGATGTGCATTTTCTAAAAGGGAAAATGTCTGATGTCGTTGAATGCTTTAAAGCTTCTGATTGGAATTACTCTGACAATATGATTGACTCAAGGCAGTTAAGAGAGGACAGCTAAAACACCTCTTTTGTGTGGTACCTCAAAATATTTTACATACATTTGAGACAGTGATGAGATCAAACAACAAATAAATATCTTTGTGTATTACTTGTTCCTATAAGGTAGGGATCTATCCAGGTTTCTATTTCCAATGGGAACATATTCTGAAACAATTAACTGTATTAGCTTAATATTTAAGTTTATTTTTCTATAGATGTTTGTCTCATACACAGAGACATCTGTGATAACTGCAAATACTCTTTTTATAAATGATCACATATAGCACTTAATTGCAATGCTAATGAATTTTCAGATATCAAGTACACTGTTACTCATGCATTAAATTGACCACACACATTATGCTATCTTCTGGTGTGGTTATATGGTTGTTATTGCAATGATGTGCATAAATGTGTAAGCATTACTGGCTAATAAAATAAAAAAATATATAGTAGAATTAACCAAGTCAGCATGACGTCTTAATTTCAAATTTGCACCACAAAATTAAAATATCAGTTAAGGTGGGTCCTGTATTATTAGAAATTGCAGTATTACACTAGTCAAGTGACACATACATCACAAAACAAATGAAGCAGGTATAGAAATAAAATCTCAATCTCACTGAACTAAAACTAAAAACTTGCAACATACTAATGCCTTTTAATATTCTGTACACAATCCATTTAAGTCTACTTTATACATTATATTGACTATATCAATTATATTTATATGGCAAGGTGCTTTGTTGGAATTGCATAGATGAGTATAAAAAATAACTACACTGAATGTATGTGTGCACATGTACAGGTATGAAATATACAGGTAGCCTACATGCATATATAGCTGTATAAAAACATAATTGCATATAGCGATCATATAAACAAGTAATTTAAGTTACCAAATATTTGGACTGCATTATATATAGAACTGTATATTAAATAAATGTTGGATAATTTCCAACATACTGTGATGGATGAATATCAGAATATTATGTAAATATATATTTTTATATTTTCAAACCACCAATTTACACATGAATATCAGTTTACTCATCACAGAGAGAGTACTATTCCGCCTGTGGAAATAGTTTAATGTTCTCTGTTGATTTATAGGAGCTTTTTAAAGTCTGAGAAAATAACCCGGATGACATCATCAGGGTTATTTTCTTGTCTGACAAAGAGGTGCACTTACAAAGCAACACGGGTATTTGAAAGTTCCTATCAAGTTGCATCATAATTGTAGAATTCAGAGTTTTTAAATGGGGTTCATCCATTGTGAGGACTTAAAGTCAAGATATTTCTACCTGCATCGATTTCAACCATTCCTTTTAAAATGAATCTATAATTATCTCTCACAAGTTCACTAAATCACTGGAATAGGTTAGTATAGTAAAGAATAGTGCAAAATATTGGCTTGCTCGCTTTTTGTGACACACATATTTTTGGTTAGTCCACAAATGTTTGCCACTGTCCTTATAATTTGTGTTGAACCAAGAGAAGAAGTTCTTCTAGACAGATGGAACTGGAGCCCAGCAGCACAATTCACGTCTGCCTCTCCCTCCCAGCTCCTCACATGACGTCATTTTCTATCACGGCTGTCAGCTCAACGGAGAACGAGGAGAGGCCGCGCATGCGCAGCGGCCCTCGGGTGTGAAAAAAACAAAACACCCCAAGCGTCACGGACCGGTGCAGCAGCAGCAGTGTGTTCCCATCACGAAGGGAGAGAGAGGGAGAGGGAGAGAGAGAGAGAGAGCGGTGGCTGAACGGAAAGCAACATCACCGCCTTTTCAATCCAGCATCTTCACCAACCAACGCCGAACTCGAGTGGGAACACACAAGTACACTCACTGTCCTCCGGTGTCCAGAGTCCCCCCTCCTTCTCCTCCTCAAAATGTCCGTGGGCAGTGACTTTGGGAACCCTTTAAGAAAATTCAAACTCGTCTTTCTGGGGGAGCAAAGTGGTAAGACGTGTTTATTTCTCCCGAGAAGTTCCTTTCTGTCCGTGTGTCAAGTGAATCCGTTGCACCTGCCGAGCAGTCAGCAAGTTGAAGAAACGAACATCAGCTAGCTAGTTTGCCGGTTGTGTTTCTTCTTTGGAGTTGTAGGGTTTCAACTGAAGAAAAAAGAAAATGTCTTTAATTGTGAAATGTGTGTTTTCAGTTTGTGAGGGGAGGGAGGGGAGGCGAGGGCATTATATTAATCAAACCACCATCCTGGAAGCCTTCACACAATGGACTGGAGTGTGTGAATTGTAGCCTGCAGTCTAAGTTTAACAGTAAAATTACCGAGGCTCTAATAAAGCTTCAATGTCCGCTTTGTAAAGCTGGCTGTTCGGGTTTATACAGCAAATGATACACTCAGTAAACGAGAGTGAATATGTGCATGTAGACAGCCTCAGGTCTGATGGAGGATGATACAAGTTGGTAAATATTCCTGTGTGTTGAGACACACCCAGGTTGTCAGTGGCGATGAGGCAGACTTAACTTGTGTGGCTGCAGTCTCTGGCCTGGAGTTGTTCCAGTCTGCCTGCCGAGGCTGGTCAAGTGGACTTGTTCTATTAATTATTGTTTGTCTTGTGGAGACTCATCTCTGATATGTCTGTTTTTTTTTTTTTTTAATCTCTGCCTCCCTCCATCTCAAGCTTCACTCGCCCACACCCTCAGACATTCAAAGGCTCCTCCTTTACTGGGGCTTCAATGTGGCAACAAAATTGTTTTTCACAAGATTGCACCAAAGCTGGCTGAGACATGATTTGAATCTTTAGGTTTGCTTTGTCTTTTGAACAGGTCTGTTTATGATCTAATTCAGGGGTGCTGAGCAGCCTAATGAACCACATTAGTCATGGTTCAGTCCTTCAGTGGGTCCTATTGATCATCCAGTATATTGGTGTCGTGCAGTACAGAGCATATTGTTCCATTGACAACAGTGTGGCATACTTGTTATCTAAATAAATACATATCTGTATAACCAATGAAGGATTATCACCGAACACTGAGATGCATTAACTGAACTTAAGAAATCCTGAGAACTGACAGCTGATGACGCCCTGCAGTGCTCATTAACACTACTGGTGCAACAATTAGTCGATTCTTCGATCAATCTGCAGTCATTTGAATAACTGATTAGTCATCATCAGAGTCAAAAATAGTTTTTTAAGTTTCATATCATTACAAACAGAATATATTTGAGTTTTGGAACATTGGTCGGACAAAACAAGACAACTGAAGACATAAGGTTGGGCTCTGGGAAGATGTGATGGCCATTTTTCACTATTTCATAAATTAAACTAAAATACAATTTTTTTTATAATATTATATAATAAATCATTTATTGCATTCCTAGTTAAGATGGATTTTTTGTTTTGCTTTAAAAAGGTATTAAATATGATGCTTCAGATTAATCTTTGTAACCTATAAGACTTGACACTTGCCCCTCTATCTTTTCACAGTGCTTTCATCTCAAAATGAAAGTAAATTAGATACAGTGTGTGTGTATATATATATATATATATATACTGTACAAATGTAGGCCGGTTGGTTGGCTTTACTCTTGAGCTATTTTGTGATATTAAGCGCCAAGCAACAAGCCACAGGGGATTTGGCTGCACAAACACAATATCAGGGAGTGGACTCACTAGACCACGAAGCTGGCTGAATGAAAGACACAATAGATTGATTTGATTGTTTTATACTCATACTTCTAAACACCAAGATTCATTTCTCTTTATTATCGTTTACATGCTGAATGAGCAACTGGTGGCAATATGAAATAAGAGGCTTCAGGTCTTCATGTCAGATAAAGGTTTATGTTGCTTTTTAGGTTTGCTGCAGCTCCCTTTCTATTTCCTCTCCCAGTGAAAGTCTTTCAACTTCTAGTAGTATGCTTTTATGCACTGAGAGTGTGTCAGCAGTGCAGGAAATGTGGTAGACTCTGTGCTCTGTAATATTTAGAATAATTACAGACGTGTGTGACATAAATAAACATAAATTGGTTGTACAGTAACTGACGGAAGGCCTGAATTAATAATGAGGAACGTTTCTCATCAATGAATCATTTCTCATCGTAAGAAATGTGGGTCGCTTAGTGATTAAATTTCATAATGGTACAACTTCCTATTTGTCTTTGTTATAGCTCACACTCTCTTTCCAGTCTGGTTTTAAAATATACATTTGCTGTCTGTCTGTTTGTCCTGTTGAGACATATTTTATGCCACACATACTACAGAATTGCAGTGTCTTTGTTTATTGCTCTTGATAGGATCACAGAATCAGCATTTCCTATAGTTACTTAGTGCTGACATCACCACTGCATGGTAATTATGATAACTAGGTTTAAAGTTGTATTAGCAAGATAAACCTTTCTGGCCTAATAATATGATCTTGGAGGTTTGAAGGGTTTTAGAAAGTAACATGCTGCGCTTGGCCTCATTTTATAGCGTCTGTGATAAAATGGTTGTGGTTGTTGAACTCTTAAGCCACTGGAGGCAGGTCTGTGGGGACGGGTGCTGGCCAGTCTGGAGGAGTGGAGTCTGTGCCTGTTATCAGAGCGAGGTGACTTTATTTGTCAACCAGTGCTCATCCAGACAGTGGCAGCGCCAGCCAGCCTCATGTTTGATTGAGCCGTCTCCGGTGGAGCTGTGTGTCTCGCTGGCTTGTCTGCCATAATTGCAGCTGGTGCCCAGGCGGGCGTGAATCCCGTCAGCTCTGCCACTATCATTTATTAATGTACACAACTGGACTTGAGTATGTCAGGAACGGGGGCATGAGTAGTGAGGCTGTGGTGGAAAAGACCACTTGTGCTTTCTGTGTACAGTGAAGGCCCATAATGTTGGAAGTGTCTGAAAAATGTGTCTATAAAGGGAACAGTGGCATGATGTTCTGTTTTTCATAAAAGAATCAGCTAACGTCAGAGAGGCGGGGGCTCCAGATGAAGTAGGCTGAAGCAGGCAGGATGTTAAATGAGCTGTCAGGAAGTCTGTCCTCCTGCATACTTCTCTGGGTGTTTTGTACACTTGCTGAACAAAGGAGGCTGGCTAAAGATTGCCTTGACAAATCTTAAGCAGACCAATCCACAGTTTCCAAGTCTGAGTCCTTATACTCCTGGTGGAAACAGTTTTCAAGTGCCAGCCTCAGAGCAATCAACCACATCATTGTTAGAACACCTCAGATTACAGCACTGCGTTTATTGGGTCATAGCTGTTTTGCCATTGGCAAGTTGTCAAAGGAGCAGTACTGCATGGTATTTTGTAAAAGCTAATTGTTTGGAGGTAATCCCCTGTGCATGCCTGTTTTCACTTTAGACAAACAGACGGGAATACATTTGGTAGATCCATCCGCATGGCTGCCATGAGATTTTTGCTCATTGAATCAAAATGCCATCTTCTATCTTTCACTGCACAGAGATTGCCATTGAAACAACAAACCAGAACTGGCTTCAAAATACTGCTGAATCACCGGGCCAGTGTGCTTCAAAGTAGGGTTCAGTTGGTTGTCGAATGCATCAATCATTGTGTCTTCAGGGAACAGCTTTCTAAGCAAATGAAACTGAGTTTTGGCTTGCCCGGGCAGGCAGCAGCAGCCGACATTTCCTCACTGAAACCACAGATGCAGATAGATACTCCGTATTTACACAGACATGCACACATCAATAACATACAGCTGCTTTTTATACAGAAATACAAATGTACTGAAATGTACAATGATGAGCAGAGGGAAATTTAGATGCTGTAGCCAAGTCCCAATTCTCTCTTGATTGATATACACCACTAAAGACTGGAATGTGATTTTCTGGTGTTTTTGCACAGAGTACAGCAGGTAGTTCAGCAAAACTATATTTCACTTTATACTGCATGTGTTTCCATCTGGTAATGTGTATGGGCAAGCTTTATTTGGAACTGATTTCTAAAACCTGCTTCCTTGACTTGACTTGTAAATATGTGGATCCGGTACGTGCAGTCATTTCCTACCAGAAACTGAGACTGTGTTCAATGATGAAAATGTCTTTCTGGTGTGAATCAGACGAGGGTGGAGAATGAAATGTGTCAAGAACACTGCTGGGATTTTCATGTAGGTTGGTTTTTGTTTTATTGACTTTGTCTTTTCTGTTCCAGCTCCTTGAAACTGTTCAAAAACATTCTCATTTCAGAATGATTTCAGTGTAACACAGGTCGTTAAATAAGTAGTCATCAATATTTATAAAGGTATTATTGGAGCAAAATAAATGAGGACCTGTGTCTGTGAAATTTGTAGTTGTAGAAAATAGTCACACATGTAACAGTAAACTTGAAGTCACAGAGAAAAATGCTTAACAAAGTAGCAGACCTGCAGAATTCTCACCCACAAACACAACACAGCATTTACACCAACTCAACTTCATTGCAGGTGCACAAATCCTCTGCTATGAATCACAAATTAAGAAATTCATACACTATTCATACACATTTTTGCTACAGGTGCTGCATTGAATGTGGTGCAACATGCACATTCATACATGAATGAAGTAAATTTATATAAATATTTTATATATATCCTTTCCTTGTTGTGTGCGAAGGGCCGGACAGGGGAGTTCATTGGGCTGGTTAGAGCAGAGTGGGGCAGGTCACAGGGATTGACTCTTTTCTGCTGAACCTCACAAGCTCCTCTTCAGCAATGAGGAACCTTTCTTGACTGGAACAGTAGTGAAAGGATGCTACTGATATACATATACAGGTTTGAATCTCAATTCTACCTTCATAACATCTGCTCTTTTGAGTGGTCTGGCTGTCCCAGGATCCTCACACCCCCCTGCAACTGAATCCTGATGTGTGGCACAGCCAGCAAGCTGTGGAGTAAATAGAGTTACCAGATCTTCAGCTTGTAGGATTTTCCTTGAATGAGGGTTTGAAGACTAGCCGTCGATAATAACTTGAAGATTGAAGTCTCTGGAAGTCCAGCCTACATTCCCTGAGCAGCAGCTGATAATCTAGCTACATCTAAAGATAACTGATCATCTCTTTCATTTCACATCCCATTACGTCTTCCCGGCAAGTGCTCTTCTCTGATGGATTGGGGGAAACAACTCCCTGACATCTTTGATCTGCTATTGATCGGCTCAGCTGCCCATTAATGGGTGTAATTGATCAAAAGGCATCAATCCCAGCAAGGCTAGTGCCTCCGACTGATGGCTTTGGGGCAAGAACACGTCTTGGAGCATGTGTGTTCTTTTCTCAGCCAGGCACACTGGGCTTTTTTATATACTTAAGGATGAACCTCCCTATTGGTCACTCGGTCCACCACTTTGGTCCAAACTCAATTAGTGTTTATTGCTAAGGAGCAAATGTTAGCATGGTAACATGGTAAACTATGATTGTGAACATGGCAAATATTAAATCTGCTTAACATCAGCATGTTAGCATGCACCACTTTGACTGAGTGCGGCCTCACCGAGCCACTAGCATGGATGTAGACTATTAGTCTTGTTTCTGCTTCCAACACAGAAGTCCTCCACAAAAACGATCTATTATTCTGTAGCACTTAACTTGAGACAAGACTAGAACCTTAATCTACTTCTGCTGAGGTGCATGTTTGTAATTCACATTTCACAGTGCATATTACACATCCCTGAAAATGCTTAGAACATTTGAGAAGCCTAAAAACAATATTGATGACTGTAGTTTAGTTTTTTATATAAACGGTAACATTTTCAGACTTATTAAGAGGTGCTTTCAGTGCTGCAGGAGCTGGTCTGCAGCCAAGGAATACCAAGCAGAGCGACGGTGGCTCTATACATATGCTGCACAGCTGAGTGGGCGTGTTCCCAAAGGCCCATGGGAAAGCACAGCCTCACTTATGCACTCTGCTCAGAAAAAAACAGGATTGCAAATCTGCCCATTCAGTGATGTACTGTAGAGAAACTGTCTGATTCAGTTCCGCCTGCCTGTGTGCCAGTGAAAAGATGGAAGGAATATCTGACGACATCGTTTTATAGAGAGCGGGAGCGGGTGCTGGTCTTAGTACAAATGTAACTCCTTACTGCTTTCTTAGAATAAATGTTAAAGCAAAACTTCAGGAGTAGATTCAGGAACTTTTAAAGTACCTCACATCATTCAGCTTGAGAGACTATTTGCACACCATTCTGTCTAAATTGTGCGTCTTAGAAATAGATTGGGCTGTTGCTTAATGGGAGATCTTTTGAAGGAGAGAGACAGAGAATACCATTTAAACATAATCCCAGTTGCTCAAACAGAACGACTCTGTGAATGAAATCCCCGCTGTGGAGGAAGGCTGTCATTTACCCAGCATGGGATGTGACACTTCACTGAGTTCAGCAGTTCTCTCCATCAGTGTTTACCCTTTCCCCAGCTTGCCAGATGAGCCCTCATCATGCATGGGGCTGCTTTAGTCTGAATGCAGTTTGAAAATGGTACAGTGTTGTGTGGGTTTTTATTTCTTCTGTCATGTTTTTTTTATGAAAATGGTGTTGGTTTATGTTTTTAATCAGCACTGTTCAATATAGTATATTTTGCTGTAAGAATATATTGTCTCATTGAGATGCCAGTGTGAGCACCATGCAGAAGGTCCTGTGGGGATTTATGGAGTAGAGGGAAGCAGAACATTCATCACTCCAGTTTAACATAGTAGATCGTAGTGTTTTATCTAAGTACGTGGACAAAGAATGAATCACGACTAGATGACTTGCAGAGAAACAGGTGGCGGAGATGCCATGGGGCTGCAGCTATTTTTGATTTGTTATATTCATTTAGTTCTTTTTAATCAGATGCTATGTATTTTTGTCTTTCCATAGTCCTATATACTACTGCATATCCCGTCAGCATTCTTTGAAGGACAGGAAGGCATCTCTACTGTGGCCCTGTTTTAATCTTTTTGTCTATCTTTCTTCCTGGAACCTGAATGATTCTTTAGAAGCCATGCCTGTTTAGTTGAGTACTTTGTCCCACACGCTCTCCTGTAGCTATGGGGTAGTTTAGCCTTGGAGCAAAGGCAAGCCTTGATCCAAACACAATGGTTACAATGCCTGTTTTGTTTCTGCTGTGGAACAAAGACCTAAAGGTAAGCAAGCTGGAATTTCACAGTGTGTGATCAGCCTTGAGTCAGCATTTCTTTGCTCGGCCCGTCATGACTGTTCGATCCAAACATCACAGCTATATTTAGTATTTAGTTTTATTAGAATACTGGATCCATGCCAATGTACAAAAGTGTTTTAACTTTTCCTGCAAAAATCTACATCATGACCATTTTATACAGGGTTCATTACATTGCATGTGTAATTGAATTGTTTGGTCTATAAATAAAAAATGTGTGTATTTCTCAAGTCATAATTAGAAGCGAAGGCCTGTTGTACACATGTAAACCTTTAAGAGCAATAATACGATTTATTTGTTTAAATTTGAGAATTTGTATATTTCAGAGTGAGGGCAGCAGCAGGTGTATGGAGCCAGATCAGTGACGGTAACATTTGGCAAGATGTGGGTTTGAAAATAAAACCTCAACTTGATATTTCTTACATCTTACTGATGTGTTTTTTTCAATGACAATGTTCATATTTTTTCTTCATGTCACTCTTTTTTCAGTGACAGTTTCTTTTTTACGATGTCAGATGTAATCTGCATACTAAGGAGAGGACTTCACTGTTCCTGAACCAGCCGTCTGCTCAGAAGCCTCTGGCATCACCGCAAACCTACAGCGATGAACTCCACGAGTTCACCAGGAAGTCTTGAACAGCAAGTGTTCTCTCTGTTGTTGCTTGCTCACACAGAACCAGGCTGGGTTCAAATTAACTGACGGTATGCCAGTCTGGCAGAGGTCCGCTGGAATGAGTGCTAACTATTGCTAACACATGACAGCTAGCTAACGTGAGGTTACATCATGGTTGTACGTGATCAAACTGACAGAGAAAAACAGACTTAGCTGCTGTTTGGGAGTTCAGGTGAACTTGTAAAAGCCCTACATGTGCGGTCTTTCCCCCCCGAGTTCTTCATTTGTTCGTGGCAGCCACACCCCAGGCCATTATTATCATCACTACTTATTGAGAACATACGGAAGTTTTGTCCCTTTTGGGCGCTACAAGCACAGCTGTTATGTGGAGTTGTGCCTGGACTGTGCCTTAAAGGTAGTGCAAAACGTATGGTCTTGGTTTGTTAAAAAACAGATCCTGTTTGACCAATGGCTCTTAAATTTGATGAAGTTGTTTTCTTAATTGGAATTGACTAATAAAAAATGATTCTTGCCTATGTGGTGCCTGCGAGCAAAAGCTGAGGCCAAGACATTCTGACCCAGTGGTTTAACAAGGCACTCGGAAGCAAAATATGTGTTAGCTCTAAATGTCTGCCAGGGTCAAGAAAACACGATTGAAGACTCCTTGGGATTGCCCATGCTGCCATGTTTCTGTAGGCCTTATGGTTTTGTTACTGGGTTTGTTTTGAAATCTTTAAGCCTCCTGGTGTTTTGGTGGCTTAACTCAATGACCAAATACATTTACGCCTATCATTAAATTAATTGGCCACGTGGACTCATTCTCACCATTAACTGGCAAAGTCAATCCTGATTTAAACAAGCTTGATTTACAAATCAGTTTAGCAGAAATCATTCTAGTGATGAACTGATTAGAATGCTCAGAAGGTTGAATACGTGCGATTGCATCATCATGATTCATGATCAAACCAAATGATAAAAACAGAATGTAACCTTGCTGTTACCACTGCAGCGCTTTGGTCAATGTTGGCTTAATATATTCCTGTGCTGCCCCTTGTTGTTCCTTTATCAGCAAAGGTAATTGCACCTTATAGACACCTTGACAATGACATTTCAGTCAATTAACAGCAGACAAAATGTGTAAATCATTACAGTTGATTACATTCGTCACAGCCCAGTACACACAGTGTCACTGAACAAAATACCAGAGACAATTCTGTATGATGAAAGTTCTCAGTCATTTTCCTCTCGTGTTCGCTGAAAACTAACCAAACTGAACAGATTTGTCAGGACATTCAGTAATCACGTCTGTAGACAGTTGGCTACTTTCGTTCAATTGTTCTTTTCAGTTGTGCATTAGTCTCTTTGGTCTACTGTATTCTTGGATTTTGTTCATGTAGAATATTCTCACACTTTTTAAACTCAGGGTATTACACAATAATAAAAACACTTTCATCTTACTGTCTTGCTGCACAATTAATGTTCCATACATGCAACTCAATGTGTTGCTAGTAAAAGAACATGTTTTTTAATGTGAGTCATTCAGAATATACACTTGAGTAAGTTGTTGCAACCTAAGTTATTAAGTGTTTAATAAGCAGAGTGGAATGATTTTGTGCACCAAATAGATGTATGCATTATTTAGTTTTCTGGGTACCCAGTGTCACTCCTTAGGGGAATATGGAAATATGATTATGTTCCATACTGAAGTTTTCCTTTAAATTGATTGCGGTAATTTGATGTATTTATTGTATCAATATTTAATTAAGAGACATTGGTCTTTGGTGATGTGGAAGCAACAACGTCACAATAAATAATCTGTAAAGAGAGACTTAAAAAATGAACCAGTTGGTAAACATGATAATAAGTGTAGCCCTGTTAAGATGAATCTGTCCCTTCAGCAGCCTGCATAGAAAGTTGGAAAGTCTGAAGGTATACTAGGACTGTAGGAGGTTTGAATAAGGTTTTACATGCATTATAGGTATTTTGATTGTTATTTTCAGGATTTTGATATTTTCAGTAGTGTTGTGCTAACTGACAGCCCAGTTTAACAACAGATATGTGTTAAGTGATCTGGTTGTTGGCCATGTGGGAGAAAATATTGCATTGCTCTCTAAACTCTCTGCAGCTTGGGCAGCCTGGGACGTCGGCATGTCAAGTACATTTGTTAGCCAAGCCTTCCAGATCATGACATATACCATCTTGTGTGTAACTAGAATCACCCTTATTGTAGATTTTGTATTTGCTGTGTGAAATAGGGGCCTCTGCCCTTTTACCCTGAGGCCATGGATGATGAGAGATTGGTGCAACATATTAATTCAGCAGTGTGTATTGAACAGCTGTTTGTAATTGCAGTACATAGATACTGTATATTTGTCGTCAGTTTCATACATTTGTTGTATTCAATTCACTACTGCTAATTTGAGCTGATTGAATAATGTAATTATGGTTTCTTTCTGGTGTATTCAACACTGAGTATGTCAGATAATATTAGAAGTAGTACAACATATACTGTATGTCTGGGAGTGAAAGCTGTGTGTTCTTACTCCCAGAGGATGCTGTTTTTTATTTCTCCAGCCTCCAGCTGCCTCCTGCCTTGTGGGAATGGAATCAAATTTAAACATTAAAACGTCAAGGTGGTCTGCCTCAAGCCCTCTGGCCTCTAACAGAAGACATATGACTTCTATCTCCTTTCCCAAGGCAATCACAAACACAGAAGTCATATATTTCAAAACTGGTGTCACGCCTTGGTGGATATGTCATTGTGCTCTTACTGTGTATGTATTTGTGTGTGTGTTGCTATTGCTTTTAGTAATGTCAAATGCCTCATTAGACTGCATAAGAACCGGAATGGCTTTGTGAGTGCTTTATGTGTGCACGGGAGAGGCGACTCAGCCTTTGTTGAGTTTGAAAGCATGTTCATCCATTATTCAGAGGTATTAGTAAATGGATGTCTCCTGGTAAGAGTTCATGTTGCAGTTTTTCGGCAGGTGCACTCCATGGGACACACATTGTAAAATCTTTGCACAGATTCTGTCATGTAGCCTGAATAAATAGATAGATTTTTCAAAATCCATGGTTTCCTTGGTTCGTTCATTGGTTGTTAGCAGTCAAGAGTCTGCAGGCATGCTAACAGCTCTATAAGGCTCTACTTCAAATGCTAATGTCAGCAGCATCAGCACCATCAGCACCAAACACTAAGTAAAGCGGATGCTGATGGGAATGTCTTTAGTTTGGAAAGTATGTGGTCACAAACCAAAGCATTAGACAAATAAAACATTGACCACATACTGATGGCTAATGGCAGTCCACCCTACAGTTGTTGAGACATTTCACTAAAAAGCACAACATGTCAACCTACTGGTGGCTCTAGAGGAATAGTCAGGTGATCACCAAAGTTATTAGGATTCATCCTCTGGGAACCATGCATGTCTACAAAATGTCATGGCATTCCATCTAGTAGTTGTTGTGATATTTCAGCCTTGACCAAAGTGGTGGACCAACTGACCGACCGACATTGCCATCCCTAGAGCAATGCTGCCAGCATGGCTAAAAATGGAGGCTCTGGTCAGTTATATATGGGTAGATACCATCTCTTTGTTTGTGTTAGCTCTGCCACAATAAGTCTGGGAAGACTTCTGTCTGTTCTAATCTAATGCTTAACTTGTATATAATGCTTTCAGTCACCATTGCCATGTCACTCAAACCAGAAGGTGTCACTAGCATAAAACAGAGTGAAGCTAGTAGCACATTTCAGGAACAGTTCCTGTTATTTGTCATTTATCAGTTTAATTTTGCTGGTCTGAAGTGGATCTTTACCCCTTTTCTACCAAACTCTTGTGCTAAAACAGGATATATTTGGTTAGGAAGGGAGTTTTTTAATAGTCCATGTAGCCTGCCTGCCAACAAGTAACATATTCAGTAACATGTTAGTGACCATTTTTCAATGATAAATTGAATAAATGTGTTTCTGTCTTGTTTGAAACTGATATATAACATGCCTGGTACACTCACACAGCCGTTTTCAATTCTGGCCTTTTAGATGTCTGCTAAAGCTGTGGGTTGTCGGAGCATTGCTGGAGCATGTGCCATCACCAAATCTTCTGTACTAACCACAGCATGTAAACTGTCCTACCCTAACAGGTGCAGGGAGATGTCAATCAAGCACAGTGCAATGTGCACTCACCGTACACACCCGCACAGCCCAGAGGAGAGGTTTAATCAGACAAATGAAGTGAAAACACCTGTGTGGATGGACTAGGGACCATCATTTAAATGAGTTAAAACCTCCTTTATCAAACTTGACACATGAAAATATGCTGAAAGGCCTTGGAAACAATGGCCATGCTGTATGTGCTGTAACATTGCTACAGATGTTTTAAAAACCTTATTAACCTAATTAATCAAATGTAGCCTGGTTTTAGCTTAAACATTAATATACATTTTCACCTACAAATCACCTTAACAAAGTTCATTAAAATAGTGCTCACTGGTTTACATGGATATACAGTGTACAGTCTTAGTAGTTAGGTTATACACAAAATCAATATATTACCTGTATAACACTAACAGGAAATGAACCAACTGTCAATCAAACTGACTTTCTGGTTGCTGCCAATTAAACTTTTCAAAAACAAAGCTATATTTTTGTCTAAAGATTAAACTGTATTTTCTTTGTATTTCAAGATCTTTCAGTTGCTGTCTCACCGCCATTTTGAATGTACAAGAAGCTCCTCAGTTTCTTTTGTGCATTGCGTTGTGGGACAAGAGTGTCACTCAAAAATCAAGCCTTTTTTTTCATCAGACATTACTGACTCATTTAAGTATACCTAACATAGTAGCATGGTAAAAAGCAGACCTACTCATTTTTAACCATGCAGGATAAAGCTAGGCGTAACAAACAACTGGCCTATGTGGTTTCATTATTCTATCTGCTTACAATGTCATGAAACATGGAAGTTACAAGCAAAGAGGCATGATGTCATTGTTTACTTTCAGATAGACCACAGATGGATTGTTAGATAAAAGAGTTTTTCACACATAATTCTAGGTATGTGTAGATGAAGCATGGTCCCGCAGTTTGCCTGAGGTGGCCTCACATCTAATGGCCTGAGAGCTCATTATGGCTCAGTTTAGGGATTTTCTGCTTCTGTCTGTGAAGTTGCCCTCGAGCAAGGCACCGTAGCCTGGAATTTGTGTCAACCAAGAAGTTTTTTCTAATGCAGTATCCCAGTTTAACTCAGCTGCAGCTTGTGAATGTTTGTGCAACATCCATGTACAGTCGTGATCGTCAGCTTTTGTATCAAAGTAGAAAGTTTCATTGTGCGAAGATTGTTCACTGCTTCCACTGTTGAAGTAAATTCATTTGGAGGCCATCTGCTGTTTGGCTTTCTCCTGTCGGGTTCTGTATGCCAGCTGCTGTGACTATGAATAAACAAGTACACAGATGCAAGAGTCCATATCTCTCCCACTGTTCTGTATCTTCTCCAGGTTTCTGTGCTCTCCTGCCCCAGCAAGGATAATCATAAATAACCACTAGTTTTTCTCTGTTCCTTCATTCATTGCTAAATATTAGATATCTGGCTCTCTCCAGCGAGCCAAGCTCTCATCCCGGTGTCGTGTAGGCAAAGCATGACACGCACGGTCTTATTTTTATCCATCTCCTTGTGAGTGGGAGTTGGGCCCATGCAGAAAACACTGCTGTGCTCTGATTGGCCGCCAAGTGCTCAAGGGTATTCCATGATGCCTGCCGCCAAGTGACCAGTGGTGGATTTACCTGGCTGCTTGGCACACAGCTTCAGGGCTGGATGGACAACTTAGTTCATTATTCAGCTTAACAGAGCTCAGCAAGAAGTGGTAGTTGGAAGTTTTATACTATTATTAATATAGTATAAAGTAGTATAACATAGTATACTACTTGTTTGTGCATCATCTTGTGCATAGATTAATAGCAAGGATAACTATTTTATTATTTGGAAAGAAACTTCCACATCTTAAACTTTTCTTGGAAAAAGTTATTCTAATTTAAAGAGGTTATTGCACACATAATGATAATGCTGAAAAAGTTTAAGGTCTTGATTTTGTAAAGTGTGTGAGTTTTTTTAAATCACATCCATTCAATACAATTAACTTCAGTTCTTGTGATATCTCGTAGGGATTTATCAATATTGCTGTAGCCTATTTGTTACACATTTGTTCTTTAGTCACTGATTGTTTAGGCGTAGAGGTGAGAGAATCCTTAACTAACTAATTTTATGGATGCATAGTTCACAAATGGCAAGAAAGAGGCTGGAGCCTAATGCGGGCCTAACTGTGTTGGGCCTTTAACGTGCCGTAAAATTGCATTTTGAGTGCTTAAGAGAATCTTTGATGAGGTGTCTGCTGACAGTGCTCAGCGGAGTCCTGGTGGTGAAAGTGCAGGTTGTGCAGCAGCAGGTGCTCAGTTCTCTCTGTTAATTGGCCCTCACGTTGCTAACTCACTCCGCAAAGTCTTTGAAGCAACACACCCAGTAGAGACTTCATTAAAACCAAACCTATAATTGGAAACCCACTACGCAAGAATCCCACACAGGAATCCCCTATCTGTTACTATTTATTAAACTGTCTATAAGGTGACTACATAATTGATAGCTTTCTCAGTGTGGTTGCATATCATCAACAGGGATAGTGTGCAGAGACATGTGCACTGAATAATATGAACTGGTTACAGTTAACAATCTAGTTGTAGTAAAGTAAGTCAGTAAGTGTTATTTATATAGTAACCTGGAATGTATTTAAAGTGGGACTCCATTTATTTTACACATAAAGGTCAGTTCACTCCTCAGGGAGAGAACTCTGCAGCTCTGGAGGAAGCTTTCTAAAGACTGAGAAAATAAGCTTGAAAATATCATCACAGTAAATCTTGAGTTAAGTGGCAGTCACACCACAAAGTGACATTTGCTGGTCCATGAGAAATACTTGTAGCAGAGCTAGTTTTTAGAACTGCTGTAGCTGTTAACTCGCTAGCCTGTCAGTCACAGCTCTTGAAGCTCACTATTTTCTCTCCACTGTTCTGTTTACTTCCCCCAGGCATTTAGTGCACCATCGCACACCATTTTGTTCACTGAAAAGTTATTGATGAGGGAAAATATAGCTCTCCAAGCTAACAAGCTTGCTAACGGGTAGATAGTTAGTGTCATGGCAATCAGAAAACCAAATGCTATCTATTGTCGGTGAGACGATGGTAATCGAATACCCAAACACAATATCTGCCTTTACCTTGAGTTCCTTAGAATTCTTTATTGCTTGCAAGCAAGAGTATGTAATGTAGCCTGTACTGACTAACACCTGTTACAACACATACTGCATATTGGGCAACAAACACATCAGGAACACAAGATTCACCCCTTTCTGTTACAACCCCATCCATTTTTCTTAACTAATGAGGCAAAAAGCCCTGCTTTGTATGTTTTAGCTTATCTTAGCATATCCTATAGTTTGACTAATAGGACAACAATGGACACTGTACTCATCTTCATCTAGCACATGACCAAATGGATGATGTTCACCTCCTCGCTCATCCTTTACACCCTGTCATGAGATTGCCATGCTCAAACACACAGACACAAACACACAGGATTTTCATGATTTCAAAACATATGCCACTTACAAGTACATGAACATTTTAACACATCAATTTCCATACGGTTGGTTGGTTGGTTGGTTGGTTGGTTAGTTCAATAGCATAGCTCGGTCACTATTTACTCTGACACAGGAGGTCAAATAAAAGTGGTTGGTGCAACACAGATAATAAGCCATGATGGACCCCTTAGACCTCAGCACTGACAAGATGGCTTGCTTTTGAGCAATGGCAAATATTCATGTATCAAAGTTTACCAAAGTTGAGCTCTACATGGAACATTTGTGCTAATTCATTTCACCTTGAGTGGATTCTCCGATTGCTAATCTATTGGAATTAATAAATTTTGCTATGAAATGTTGCTGTTAGGCCTTTAGGCTTGAGACTTCAAGTATCTGACGAAAAACCTGTTTTATAAACTGGGGCCATGGACTTGGAAAAGGATGAGGTCATTTATTAGACAAGAAAGGTCTAAAAGTTGCCATTGAGTTGCATGGTGGGAAATGGAGCCTGAGCCATAATAGAGACTAAAGGTTAGAATATCTCTTCCTCTGCTGCGTTAATTTTGACCATTCTTTTAAAATCCGTCTCAATACAATCAGTGTAATAGTAAATCGCTGGATTAATCCTTTAAACATGTTGACGATGTTCTATGATGGGGCAGTCAACAAAATAACAGGGCTTTGGGTAACATTAACAAGTTTCCAATGGTGCTTCATGAACGTAAAGCATGAACAGTACAAGTTGTACAAGTCTTGATTGAACAAATGTCTACTTACATTTCCATCAGATGGTGCTGTCTATTTCTGTACCAGCATGAGGACGCATGTGGAATCACTCCAGGTCTACATGGAAGATGTCATCAAGTTCACATACAGCACTGCAGTGGGATGTTAAAGATTTAAATGCCTTATGTAACCTCCTGAATTCGTCCTCTCTAACCCCTACTGCAGCTACGCAACAGAGAAGAATAACTACTATAATATTACCACAGTCGTTTGAGTAAAGCTACTCTATGTAACCACAAACATGGCAGTAACCAAAAGTCACACCAAAAAGATGCAACTGTTCCAAAACACTGAAATGTAGGCTTGCAGCAACAGCAAGTAAAATTGAAAATCAATCATGTTGTTAAAGGCAGGGCTCTTAATTTGGGACATTATCAAGAAATCACAACAAACAATGCAGTGTGCCGTCCCTCCACAGTACAGACAGTCACTAATTAAGGTAAGACAAGAGGAGCACATTAGCATATTCATTTTGAGGTCCCCCTTTGAGTCCAGTAGTAGCTCAGGACTTGAATGAGCTGTTCTTAAAACAAGCCCACTGGGTCTTTCTTAACAGGCGCAGGTTCGCTTGGCTTGTGAGACACATGAAGGCAGTGTGGGTGAATAAGGCTGCTGTTGTCAGAAGACATGTTGTGAATGGAGGACAGCTTTCTCCTGTTATTAAGGTGGCCATTTTCACAAGAGGAACTTGTACACTTTATCCACTTCAATTAGAGTGTGACGGATGATAATCAATAGGTGCCAGGCGCTGAAGAAAAAGCTACATTGAATAACCTAAATGTCAAGATAAGACATTTGCACAGAAGGCCTGGAATCTGTGGGAGAATTCATGATACACAAAACTGGGTGCTCACAATAAATGTTGCATCATTGCCTTCACACAGAAGGGAATATGTACCATCCTATAGGTTATGTAGTTTAATACTAAACTTGTCGACCTTTTCTATCTACCTTTTTCATATTTGCAAAAAGTACTCACTGAAGAAGTGTACAAACGATTTCATTTAGGTCAGTTTTAACCCTTGTTTATCATTACATGATTTGTTTTGCTTAAGATTTGTTATTGGCCCCTAGCCAGGCGTTTTAAATTATAGATATCTATTTGCAGTGCAATGTTGCCCTTCCTTTTGAAATTTAATAAGATACAGTTTTCACTGCCCTGTGAGAACACACCTCTATTATGGCCTGAATGAAAAGAGGATATTACTTTATCTCTGCCTTTGCTTTAGATTTTACTTTTATGTCTGACTAAAGCTTCTAATCATTTGAATCCCATCATAATCTCCCAAATAGTGTTCTGCGTTAATGGCAAAGAGGATGAAAAGCTTATGAGAGGAAAATGTTCTGAGATGCAGAGCTAATTCTGAAATGTAATCAAAAATCTGCCTTGTTAATCGCTTCTTTTTACCCTAACAGAAAATCACTAAATTATTGCAGCCATAAGCGTAACTAAGCTTCCTGCTTCCACCTCAGTAATTAAATTCCCACAAACAGAGTTATATCTGAAGATATTGACAAAAACTATACCACACTCAGATCAGCTTTTTAACATTATGAGAATACTTTAGGTTGGATTGGGACATTAAGGGACATGTTAATGTTTCCCTGTAGTGCTTTGGTGTGACATCTCAGTGATGTAATTCAGTGTGCATCATTATACTGTTTTATACATCTATCCAAGATTCTAAATCCAAAAGTGTTTCGGGAAGGAATTTTAGTGTCTCTTCAGATTTAGTTCATACTGCACTCTCCCAGATACTACTTTCAAATAAGGACGTGCTGTCTGTCCCTGAGTATTGAAGCTTTTAGCATTGACTGAGAAGTACAGAGAGTGCTGTCTCACGTTGCTCAGTGGTCGAGGAGGATGAGTCAGCAGCGAGGACAATGGATCCTAATGTTCTGCATGCTCTCTCATAATAACTAATCACTGATGACATTCTGTACTAAACAAATGTGCCTATTTTGCCTGAAAAAAATGCCTATTAGAGTTTACATGGCCCCAAGATGACATCTTCAAAATGCTTGTTTTGTACGACTAACAGTCCGAAACTCAGAAGGTGTTTAATTTGTAGTTAAAAAAGATAGAAAAGCTCATTTGAGAAGCTTGACGTTTGTATCTTTGCTTAGTAAATTACTTTATTAACATATTGTCACAATTATCCTGTTGCTAAGTCCTGCCCACCTTGGTTACTTACCTCAATCAGGCACATTAACACGATTAAATTCCCCAAAATGTAGCTTTACCAAAATGGCCTCCAGGATGAACCCAGTAATGGTCGGGGCTGCGTGTGCCAGTACAGATAAGAATATAAATAGTCGCTTCTAACTCTCTCTGTGATCGTTACCATGCCTATATAGCTGAATGCACAGTAAAGTTGTTGTCATTAATCTGGCTTTATGTTGCTTTTGTCAGACTACGTTGCAATTACATGGCCTTGGAAATATCATGAGGTCACTGTAGTTGACTAGTTAGCCGTGCATGCTAGTGTTGGCGGCTTACATTACAGCAGATAAACCCTCTTTTTAATCCATTCCTTTGGGGAACCACCTTTCATGCTCTTTAAATGCTGAGCACTGCTTTTACTGCAGCTCATTGCTCCCAAAATTGGACTTTTACTCAACAAGTCATGATGGAGTTTTAATTTCAAATAGGCCATGACCGAGTTAGTAGAACGTGTTAAATTAGCTGGTATCTATCTAAAGTAGGACAGCTTTGGAGCTAAGTAAGCTAGAAGGTGTATTGATAAATTAGCATGAGATAATTAGCATAATCAGTAGCTGCGCATCAGATCCTGCCTTGCAGATATGGAAACCAAGTGAGGGCACAGACAAATGTAATTAGTCTGCCTGATTAAAACTCTTTCTGTAAACAACTGTAACTGGGTGCCCATTTGATGAACTGTGATTCAAGGACAGATTGTGTTTACTGAGTGAGCCTATGCTTGCAAATTTTGAGTACTCAGTTACAGTACATTTCTTTCACATGAATAATCAATTGAAATTGCTCAGATATTTAATTACAACAAATTTAGAACTGCAGCTGCACAAAAAGATGTTGCATGTTGCACTGAGGGTATATGTAGATGAGTACATTTAGGTCTATTAGTCAAGAGTCAAAAGGATGAAATGTCAGTATACTGTATGGTATCCAGAAGCTGGCCAGTTTTTACTGGCAGATTAGAAATAACTGCTGCACTTTGGACCTGTTCCACTGGAGATATAGGGATATAGGATACCAGCTCTCAGCCAACCCTCTGCACTGCTGTCAAATGGATATAAGAAGAGGATGGGATTGATTCCTTCTGGCTTCCCCATTTGCTGTGCTCCAGTGCCCTTCATTAAAAAACCACTGAGGAAAAAAAATCTGAAAACCTATACGCCATCTATCAGTGAGTCAAACATGTCTCATCAGCATTCTTTTCTATAATTCATTAATTCTGGTATATCATGCCTTATGCTCCTAAAATGATAAATTCATTTTTTTTTTAATTGATATGAAATGAGGTGGCTGTTTTCCAGTAGTTTTTCAGTCACATACCATAACTCACCTCCATAATGATTCTTGGCAGTTTAGTCAGATAATCAGGTCTAATAGTTGTGCACATTAAGGTACACAATAAGAATACTTCTTGTGTATCCACTGCATTAACAGCTTCTCCAAAATTGATTTTCCATAACCGGCATTAAGAAGCACGATGGATCAGTCGTCCCTTTAGCTTCACCTTAAAATGTATGGTATTGCCAGTGTTGCTTGAAATAAACACTAAAATATATTTTCCAATTTGTGCTCATTTAAGTCCTATTATTAATTAACTATTGGAAAGCGTGTACAGGGTTACTATAAGTTATTGTTACACCATGAAAAAACATTGATCAGGGGAATCAATAGTGTTGGAGCTGAACAATGCTCATTTGCAACAGATTATTGATTCTTATCACTAATTGCAGTGTTCTCTGACAGGTCGAAATAATTTCTTGATATTATTTTGATTCAAGGTACAAATACAATGTGTTGTGTGAATTGCCCTGTTTATAATGTTTGTATAATATAATTAATATTAATACAGCACTTACTTCACAATAACATTCATAAAAAAACACATACAAAAAAAATTCAAGTCATAAAATCATTACCAATTCAGTGTAGTAAAAGGCAAGGATAGGAAAAGGAAACATTTTTAAAGGAAATAAAAGGCTCTTCGATAAACATATGTTTCAAGAAGGGATTTGAAGGAGATCACTGACTCAGCTGACCTGATTTCCTTTGATTGTTCCAGAGTCTTGGGGCCCTGTATTGTCAGTAAGGAATACTGTGCTTTTAAAAAACTAAAATATTTTACAAACTAAATTTACAACTTTATAAACAACTATCAACGTTAAACATTTTTTTGCTATTATTTGGTTGTAAAATGCATGAACTCAGCCGATCTGCTTCTTCTGGACAGTGGCCTGGGAACACAAACAACCTCACAAATGTTATTGCATTTTGATTCAAATGTTGCTGTGACTGGTGCACATTTTTCCAACGGAGCCCTGCCCACTTTAAGCCAGTGACAAAAGCTATGGGGTCACAAACAGAAATACAGAAATCTCTCCTTGGGAACAACAAAACTGTTCTAACGTTAACATAAATCTGTGTGTTTGATGTCATTTTATTAGACTTCAGTCTTCAGTAATCAGTGTGTTGGCTTTCCATTCAGTTTCAATGCTATGCAGTCAACAGACAACTGTAAATGTCAGTAAAATCGGTTAAAGCCCTCAGAGATCTTTTAACTGAAAATGTGGCAGACTTTTCCGTCAGGTTTCTCTGTTTCTGTGAAAATGAGTTTGCATCTGTGCATCTCCCCATTAAATATACATGTATTAAATGGGAAATATAGGCATTTTGGGAACACACATCATGCCAGCAGCTCTGTAATTACATCTGGACCTGATGCCACTGCTGACCTCCTGTTCTCCCTCGCACACAGTAATGAGCTCCCTGGCCCGCAGTGACAGCCATGGCAGGAAACCATAACCACCAATACCACTGTTAGGTGTATTGAGTGTCTGAATAGAGGAAGACAAAGCTTCTTGTCTCTCATTTAACACATTCTGTCTTTTGTTTTCTCTTGCAGTTGGAAAGACGTCTCTGATCACACGGTTCATGTATGACAGCTTTGACAACACATATCAGGTAGGTGCTATGGCAGCCACTGACAGTGAATATTTAACATGGTGAAACATACAGCTGAACAGCTGTCAAAGACATAATAAACAAGGAAATTAATTCACCAGAAATAACTATATTTGTGTATGTAAAACGAGGACGTTTTAGCCTACATGGATGTTAAAACAGACACCTTTTGAACTGAACAACATCAAGAGCGCCGCAAGCCCTCAGGTGATCACTATTTTGAATCCTGTTCTCCAAAGCAGCCTAATCTCACTCGTCGTCCTAAAAACAGAATATTGCTTATGCAGCTACAGCACTTTGCAGGCGTGTGCAGACACAAAATAGAACCTGCTGCATTATTGCTTTATAAGCAAAAAGTATCTACTTATATAGTAATAAAAAAGGAATTAAAAAGAAATCTCACAAAGCTATTCCACCCTCCTTCTCATAGTTTCAAGTGTGTGTGTGTATTTTAGCTCATTCAGGCTGATTATTGAGGGAATGTACAGTGCTATGGGCTTCTGCAATGAGTCAAAAAGCATAAGCAGATAAACCTGAGAAACACTAAAATGCCATCAGTATATGAGAACACTGAAAGTGAAGAAAACCTAAGAAATAACTTTGTTTTGTTGAACTTCAATTCAGAAACACACCTTAATTTGTACTTCATATTGTTGCAGGATGGGATTTTTGTGGATTATGTGCAAAGTATTCATCTTCACCACACAAGGAATACAGTATGTGTAGAAGATGAGTCCATAGAGACTCTGAGGCCTTTCTTGACAATGAATTATGTTTTTTTTTAATACCAAAACCTGAACCCTACCTTATCTGACTGTACAGCATCTCTGTTTTAATTTGAAGAGTTGATTCTTTCATTTAAAAGCATCTCTGGGTTGGAAAAGACATTTCCATCAGGTATAAAGTTGGCCAGCATGCTTGCTATCAGGCCAGCAGAGTTAATCATGTTCTGCAGCCTCCTGGTCCTTCTAAAGCTTGAGACATGGGCTTCAGTCCCAAAATGCTAACCTGGCCCTGCCTTTAAATCATCTACAGCGGTCTCTAGTGATTGCTTCAGTTGTCGATCTAAGCTGTGCCTCCTTTTTCCTCACATCTTCCAGCTAAATTGTCTTTCTTGTCCTCTTCAGTTATAGCATCTATAATTAAAACTTTCTCTTTATCACCAGTAATGGAAGCTTATTAAAGAAATAGGTTGACATTTTTGAAATATACTTATTTGCTTTCTTATCAGAGTTAGATAAGAAGATTGATACCATATAAGCAGTATTATCTCAGCTTGGCACAAGGACTGGATTCAGCAGGAAACAGCTAATTTGACTCTGTCCAAAGGCAACAATGTCCGCCAACCAGCACCTCTAATGGTCACTTATTAACAAGTTATATCTAATTTGTTTAATTGAGAATAAAAACATCAGTTTGATGTTTTATGGGATAAAGTAACTCTCTACAGTCTCCACTGGTTTCCTGGCAACAACACCAAACCAAGAAATATTCACATAACCCACACTAAAATGGCGTATTGCAGTTTTTATACTATGATTTTTGTATGTATTAAGCAAATAAGATGTAACATGTTAATTAAAGGTTACAGGAGGATTTTTTTCATTTTGTCTGACTCACAGGAAGTGCCATTGACCAACACCTTCCGCTTGTTACCATTTTGTTTGTGTGTTACCCTATTTTGAAAGGGCACTGTTGCTGCATCCTGGGCTTAGCGCCACCCAAGACAGTTGTGAGAGTTGTTTCTCCCCTATACCTATAGAGCGCCCTGAGATAACTTTGTTATGATATGGCGCTATATAAATAAAATTGAATTGATTTGAATATACAAGAATGATGATGGGTTCAAGCACTAAAACGAAGTGTAGAGATAGGTCTGACTCTGTGAAACTACCTTTTGAAAGAGCTGTTTCCAGCTGTTTCCAGTCTTTGTGCTAAGCTGAGCTAACCAGCTGCTGGCTGTAGCTTCCCATTTAACAGACAGATATGAGAGTGATATCAACCTCCTCATCTTACTACTGGGAAAGTATATTTCCCAAAATGTTGCTTTGAGAAAATTGCACAGCATGGAGAGCACAGCGTCTGCTACACAGACTGAGTGGGACATGGTTTAGCTTGTATTCACTTCGTTTTCATTATATTATCAGTGTTGCTACAAAGACCTGTTTTGTTTGCCATTACTGCATCCTGCATCTGTATTTGTTAGTCCATTATTAGTATTTCTGGACCCAAATTGACCATTAACACAGTGAAGTTTGGTCAGTGGTTCTTCCCCAGGTGGGCATGCACCTTTCACCACAGGTAGTTTAGCCCATTGATTTGTCCAGCTTATTCACCCGGCCAACAGCAGCAGCAGTGGTTTTAACACACAGCTCATGGATGCAATTTTGGTACTTTAAAACCCTGCAATTTGCATCAAAAATCGTATTCCTTTTCATAGTCAAAACTCTAGCAAAGCTAAACACAGACATGGCACACATATTTTAGGATTTTGAGAGACTTACACTTTCCCGAAGATATCATTAGCTCTGATGTCCATCGCAGTTAAACGTCAATAAATTTTGCTTTAACATTTTCTTCATTATTAAGGTAATCCATTGATAGGTGGGTACTTTGCAAACAGGAGCTGCTAACAGCTAATTTAGCATTAATGGTGTCAATTATATAAATAAATAAATAAATAAATACAGGCTAAAATAAGGAGGTTGTGGCCTACAACTTAACTCACTGAATCCATGGCAACATTATAATTGCTGTTGATATACCCCAAATTATTATATTATATTATTGTAGTTCCTAAGGTTAGAACATGATTATCCCCCAAATGGAAGTAAGAGAAATAATGTAAAAAGGTATAAATATTATTATTGTTATTTTGTGTGAGTTTTGTCTGAGTGGGGGCCCACAGTAGCAGACTTTGAAAACCCCTGCTATATCTTAGTGCAGTGTTATGAAATATGTCATGACTGTAGTGAGATGAAAATCTTTATAAATAAGGCCTGTAATGCATGGATAGCAAATGCGACACGATCATTTCCTGCATCATTTTCAAGTACCATTACCAGGAGTGAATGTGGGCGTCTGTTGTTGCCTACAGTCTGTCTCGCTCCAAGGCCACTGCTGCTACTCCCAACCTGAATGTAGGTAGATAAATTACGACTCTTGAGATCCAACAGTCGTCAAATTTAGAGGAGCATGGGGGGAAGAGGGTTTTCTAGATCCATCGGCCTCATTGCTGTGATGAGGCCTGGAGGGACACAGAGCTCCTTTTTTAGCCATGTCCTCCCCATTGTAAGTGGGCAGGCGGCATGCAGATAGATGCCGGATAGATAGCATCTGCTTATTTAATAATGTCCCCATATGCTGTTTAATGTCAGTCTCTGTCCAGGCCAGGGCACCAAATGATACCAGGAGCCAGGGAGGGAGGAACATTAGCTGGTTATTTTATTTGTGTGTAAAACAAAGCCATTTCAATCCACCACTTAACCCTACATCTCCTACATCTACAAAAGTGCCTTGTCATTCCCTTCTTACAGTCACCTTATTTTTTTTCAGATAGTGGATTAATGATTTTCTTATGGGTGCCATGACCTCTGCTTTGTAGCCATAGATCAATGCCAAAGCTCAGTGTCTCCTAAATGTGTGTGTTTGCATGCTGCCCCCCTCTGTCTTCACGCGTGTCTTAAAGCTTCTTCTTTTTCCTCCCTGGCTCAGTGAAAGGAGATGAACTAGAGAAAAAGCTGCAGAATCATTTACAGCCCTACCTAAGACCTTTGAGTATTAATTAAAATGCTGCATGCATTAGCTCCGTCTGAGTGTTTATGCTGCTTCTCAGAGGGGAGGCTAGATTTGCCCAGTGAGGGTGGAAAGATGCTGTGAATGTGAGCCTGCAGGAGACATCTGTCCTGATTAGACAATTTATGAAGTCACGGTTCTCTGGGCCTACATGCTGAATCACCACATGTTTTTGTTTTCACGTGTCTCAAGCTTTTAGATTTGGCCAGATCCAGTTCAGTCCTCTGAAGGAAATGTATTTAGAGACCGTGGGCCCTTCAGAAAGATGAAAGTGAGCGTTGTAGTGGCTTTAGTCAGCAGGAGGAGGACTAGGGCCAGATTTGCTGCCTCTAAAGCATCAGACTCCGATCAAGCATCCATCCAGCCGAGAGAGACAGAGGCAGGCGTCCTCGCTGCCTGGCAGCACATGCTAAAGGGCCTCCAGAGGCCGAGCGCTTTAGTCATCTGTGGTGGAGCTGTCAGTCAGGTCTGGGTACCAGGCTGTGACTGCATGGGTCTGCTCTGCCCAAATACTCAGCTATTTAGTGAGTCTGATTCATGGGACATTTTAAAATTTATAAAATCTCACCATTTGGGCCAATTTGAAGCAGAGGATAAGATGATAAAGGTGTGAAATTTTACTTTACAATTCTGTACTTCAGTTGGATTTTTCATTACATTCAATTTGAAAAAGGTTTAGTTTGCTAACAATTTTACACATAATGTATCTAATGTGTCTTACCCTATTTGAGTAACCAGTATAGAACTGAAACAATTCATTGAACATTTTAAATGTATTTTCTGAGCAGAAATGCCAAACTTTTTGTATAGTAAACAATGTGATAGTAAGACTATTTTAGAATGTTAATCAATAAAAACAAGCATTTTGAAGACATCACCTTGGACACAAAGCAATTTTGATGAGCCTCTTTCCCTATATTTGACACATTATATGGACCCAACAATGAATCTATTTTTTGGGAAAATAACAAACAGATACATTTATGATAGAAATTTCAGTTGCAACCCTAAAACATGAGTGTTACAACAATTTGAAAGATAACGCATATTAAACATTAAAGACAATATATCTTAACTTATTTTAAGATGCATTTATTTCGTCGTTTTAGCTAAAACAACTAGTTGGTGAATTGATAAGTCAGTCAATCAACAGAAAATGAATCTGCAGCAATTCTGATAATTGATTAATCGCTTAAGTCAATTATCAAGTAAAAATGCCAAATTCTCTCTGGTTTCAGCTTCTCAAATGTGAGGATTTGCTTCTTTTCTCAGTGTTACATCATTGAAAATTCAACAATTGACCAATTGCACTGTTGATCTGATTGAACAGTTTTAAGACTATATGATGAATTGAAAACATAATTGATAAGTCTCTTCTATCTGCCTTCTAACTCCAACACCTGTTTCTCTTTGCTGCTGCAGCGATCTGTTATCAGGGTTGGAAGATTAGTTTAACCCTAAATTAGTACAAATCTACCCATAATGCTTTGTGACATGAGTAAAGTTAAATAGACTACCCAATACTGTGGTTACATATGTAGAATTCTGTGATTGTCATGTTGTACATATATATTATTTCCACAGCCTGACTGATGAGGACGGCATGATCATAGATTGGTCTATTCCCTCTTGTGTTGGCAGTAAACTTCAACTTAATCCAGTTTTGTGTATTCACAAACTGTGGTCAAATATGGCGCTGTGAGCAAATACCAGTCTGCTTACTGGGACTCAAGGTCTGTTGGTTTAACAACATCCGTGCCAGATGGAGGACCTTGAAAGTCCTGGTGGAGAGCAGCAGTGGTGGAAGAAGTATCCACATTGTTTGCTTACATAAAAGCAGAAATACCATATTGGAAAAACACAAAAATATTCCATGTTCAAAAATGAAGTTACATGCAGTTCTTAAAGCCAAATGTGGCATTCTGTTGGGTCAGAAATTTGACGTTTTGCGTGTGTAAATATGATTTAGTTTAAATTATACTGCCGGCCTGCTGCTCTGTGACCTCTTCACAAGTGAACCTGAGTTAGTAAACAGTGAAGCTTGTGCTCAGTATAAAGAGATGGGCTGGTAGAAATCAGTTGTTGTATGTTGGCTCAGAGACTGATTGCCAGACATCTCCACTGGATTACAAGATTGCTTTTTGAAATCATTGTAAAGTTTTGGATCAACTACAGTTGTCACCGAAAAATCACAAACATCTCCTCACCTCTATTTCTTCTATCTTTATCTATTTTTAAACCAGGGCCCTATTGTTATTTTATTTTATTTTTATTTTTTTTACAAAGGGGGTCAAATGACTAATAGATAACAAAAACTTGGAACTGGTCCAGTGAATCTCCTCTGCCGGCATCCGCGGACGGGCTGCAAAGGCTGTAACGTAATCTTGTGGGGCAACTGCGCCCATGAAAAGAATGTCCAGTAAAAGTGCTTGTTTTGACACTGACAGGCTGTCAGACTGTTATAGAAAGTGTCTGACAACATTATGGAAAGGATCCCTACAGAGACAGATTTTGTTTCGTAAAGAGTATGATCCTTTTGTCTTCCTGCAACAACTCAAACTCTTGAGAGATTTCAGAGCGAGACTTTCTGTTTCTGGTTAAACAAAAGGGATATTACTCTTTAACAAACAGTCTGTCTCTGTAGGACTAATGCACATACTAGTTTTAGTCAGCTCGGTTGTTTTAGAACAATACAGCTCATTCATCCTGACTCGATCATGGTGGTGTTGCTTGCATTATTTGGATTCTACATTTCTGCCGTCATCTTCAGTGAGGTTTGTGCTCTAACACTCTGTGTGATGGAGTCATTCACCACAGCAGTAAATGTCTCTTGATGTATTTGCACATCAAAATTAATGTAAAAATAAACTCCTTTAATAATGATTTTATATATAAATAAATATATTAAAGACATATTAAAGTTAAAAAGTCAAAAATATATAACATATAAAATATATCAGTGAAATCCCTCAAATCTGTTAAAAGCATTTTTTGCTCCGGTCCCTGGCAGAATGGGCCAGAGAGTCATGGTCTGTCTTCTAACAGCGTGCACTAGTTAAAAATTTAAAAGGAATATTAATAATTTCTGGTCATCTAATCTGTTCATGTGTTGCTGTCTGTGTTGGATTCTATATTTAAAGCTGTGGGCCAGAAAGAGCCTACAGCCCCTCAGCCATCCCCCAAGAAAAGCTCCTGCAACATCGCTTTAACTTCATCCAAGCTATTGTGTTTTCTCAGGCGATCCAAATGATCAGAATTTTTTTTTTTCAGTCTGTTATGCGTCTCAGTTCAAAGGCAGAACAGATTAATTTTACAAATTGAGAATTTATGTTGGAAGTTCATCCACATGTCTGTTTTTGTAATGTACATGTAATTCTACTCTTAATTATTGGTGCAGTTTATTTTCCACCTAGCTGTGCTTGATCTGACTGAGTGTAAAGGAATAAGGAGTATAAATGACGTCCTGTCTTCATGCCAGACTCTCTGAGTTAGTCCACTGTGGTAGCTGGCATCGCCAAGGAAACGAGTATGTGATCAAGCTGCTGATGCCCAGTCCTGTCAAAGTGGGCAGTGGGCACCCTGCTGGACTGTCTAACAGACAAACACAACAGACCACCTGCTTAATCACAGATGGGTACAAACGTATCAAAATGTATCTCAGTACGGAAAATATGCATCAAAATCAACATGACTGTCAAATACAAGAAGGAAGCTGCATCCTGTCAGCCTGTCAGACCTGTCGGCCACCTACAGTACGTGCTCCAGCTGGCCAGTGCTGGAGTGTGCAGGCTGGAGTCACACAGCCTTTAAACATGCAGACGATGACTGCTGCGTAATCCTGGGTCGCCACATGAATCTGCCTGAACCAACCATTCAAGTGTCACTACACCCCCAAATTCAGCTAGAACCCTCTTTCCCAGCAAATTTGTGGCGTGGCCTCGAGGCTGTGTAATGTGTGTGGGTCAGGAGACACAGGAGTCTTTTTTTATATGCATTTCATTACGTAGACACGTCCCAACTGGTTGACTCTGTCAGCATTGGCCTCGCAGGGCTCATTTATAACAGTAGAGGGCGTGTTGAGACATTTTCAACCCATGAAATGCAGATTTGTATACATTTTGTAAGAAATGTTAATATCAACACCAGCACTGATCACAGTGTTTCATCACAGTACAGTCATATCATTTAGTTTACAGCTCAAACAATATGTTTAAGTGTGCAGTAACTCTTTAAATGTTAGTTTTGACTTGCTGGTCTAATGCTAGTCTAGTAATGCTAGTTGGTGCCTTGAGCACAAAAGAAACACTTGAGAAACACTTGAGTTGAGAGAAGAGCAGGTTTTCCTACTGCAGTGGGAGGAGAGAGAACTCAGACAGAGGGAGGATAAGACCAACAGGAGGGGAAAAACAGAGGAGACATAGGAAGGACAAAGTGGCATGGCACTTGCCATGACAGTATGAATGTTTTAAAAGCGCTGTGTTATTTATTTTAAAAATAAGCCATCTTTGTAATGCGAGATTAGAAAGTTTATTGTCACACGTTCAAAACAGGACGGTTCTGTCATATGTTCCTGCCCAGGGACCACAGATGTAAATGAGCTACATATTTAACTCTGGCTCCTTTATATATAATAAACTAATAAAAAAATGTAGTAACAAACAAACCCCAACCCCAAACAAACACGGCATTTGATCAATATAATAATCAATCACTGGACATTAGAAACTCAAAAGTGACCACAGAGTTGAATCAACAGTCTACTAAAATGTAATGTTTAAGCTTCAGAAAGGTGTTTCACTGTTTGCAGTGCTGTTGTTTTTATTGGATTGGATTGTAGATATTCATCACACCATACATGGGGTGATGTGATGAGGACTGTAATGAACCATGGATCTTACAGTAATCTGTCCGCATATTAACCTTCTGCATCTTTAACTTGCATCATTCAGATCCTCAGCAAGTAGGATTTATTTTCAGTGATGCTGATCCATGGATGTCTTCTTTACCCAAACTAGGCCACAATTGGAATTGACTTCCTGTCGAAAACCATGTACTTGGAAGATCGAACGGTAAGAACTTCAGTTACAGCTTTATAATGTCATTACAAAGATATTAAGTGTTTGTGTGTCAGCACTGCAGAACCTCTTCCTTTCATGTTGTAGAAGTGTTCATCACTACAGTTGCGCATGCATTGAAACCCAGCAGTACTGATAAACTGCATGTCATCTTTCTAGCTTGTGATGAATACAGTCGAGCCTGTCTGCATGTCTGTTTATCTTAGGGAATCTTTCATACAGCAGTACGACCTTGGAAGTCTCACCATGTCTGCTTATAGATAATGCCTGAGTGTGAATCTTGTGCTGTGTACGCTTAGACGCGTGTGTGTGTGTGTGTGTATGTGTGTGTAGGGAGCCCACTGTTTTCAGGCTCTCTGACTATCCAAATAATCTCAGCCTCCTCAGCTTTCTCTCTCTGAACCCCAGGTGCGGTTGCAGCTCTGGGACACAGCCGGACAAGAGCGCTTCAGGAGCCTCATTCCCAGTTATATACGGGACTCCACTGTGGCTGTGGTGGTCTACGACATTACAAGTCAGTGGTCCCTCATGAAAGTTAACTTTTTCTTTTCTTTTTTTTTTTACTGGTCGTGATCAACACAGGTAGCAAGAATTCATCGTTCCTGTCTCCAGTTGTGAACCATGTGACAGATGGATTTCCCTGAGTAGCAAAATCAAAGTTGAGATTTCACAAATATTAAATATCTCCTTGATGTTTCCCAAAAGCAAATTTCATCCACTGGGCGATGAGATGAGACTTTTTGCATTAACCTCCCACCTTCTCACATTCTCTTCAAGGCCAACTGAAATTTCCTTGCATTTACAGGTTTTTGTCTGAACACATATCTTCTCCATAAACCACACATCCTGTGTTCTACGTCAAGAAGAAAATTGGAAACCAAAAGGAGGGAAATTTATACATTACATTTTACCCCGCCTACATAGATCAATAACTTGTTTCCATACAGTCAATCAAATCTTTGTGTAAAGCAGCAACATCAGCGAACAACATGACCTTTACTGCTAAAGTCTCCTCAGTTAACTCACAAACCTGAACACACGTCTTGTCCTGCACCTGAGCTTGTTTAATGAGCCACCAAACAAACTTTCTTTCTATATGCAGACTATGGGGTTGCAGAGGGCCACCAAAGCCACCAGGCGCACCCCCAAGCTGACATTTTAGCCTTTTCTTTTTTTAGAAATGAAAATTGCCAGTCTGTCTGCTAGCCAAGTGCTCTCATGTGTTCAGTGAAAGCACCTATATGCTCAAAAAAATTATATATTCATATTTCACAAAATAGGGGGAAATCAACATTTTCTATATGACCACCAAAAAACGGCCCTGTTCACCAGGGAGAGCTGCACTGCTGATGTCAGTTTGCAGGCTAGGTTTCAAATCAGCTGCTCAGCTGCAGCACATGTAAACTAACCTGTTAATATCACTTGGCTCAGTTCAGCTGCTGATGTGGTCCTGACTCTTAGAATAGAATATATCACCTCACTATTTTATTCTGCTTAACAGTAGTAGTGCAGTATGACAGCCGTGTTGAGAAGATAAAACCCTGTCAAAGCATATCAATTATTTCAATGACAGTTTTCCATGACATAAAGTGACGTTATTCTCTCTCAAATCGTGTCAGTGGCTTCTATTTAATCAATTAAAAGAGCAAAGACCAAGACACTTATAGCAATATGGCTGCCCTCAGGAAGTGAATTTTATTCCCGGATTTGAAGGAAAATTCCCCCAAAACAATTTATATTTTTCACCCTGAAAAATATGCAGGGTCTGTCTCAAATTCTCAGTCCAAGGATGCGATACATGCCAGTAAGCCTGCATACTCAGTGGACGTGGAAGGCCAAAGGGATTTATTAAGAACTTTAGCATGCGTCAGAGCTGGGCACGTACAGTATAACATGGATTTAGTGAGTAATTCCAGTATTGTGGGTATCATACAACATCAACTATCCAGACATTTCTAATATGATCTACCACATAGGTTTTTTTCAGTATTTTCTAGCATTAATTATTATCAGTCCCACATAATGCAAAATGTTTGATTCATTTTATATCTGCAGATTTTACAGTATTAATGGAATTGTTCTGAGCATTAACAGCGTGTTTAATGTCACTGCAGTTGCACGAGCAGCATCTTAAATGTGACTCTGCTTTGTTTCTTACCTTTCTCAACAGATGTTAATTCATTCCAGCAGACGTCGAAGTGGATTGAGGACGTGAGAACAGAGAGAGGAAGTGATGTCATCATTATGCTTGTCGGCAATAAAACAGACCTGGCAGATAAGAGGTATGTAGTTACTCACTCAACCTGCCTCCTAACGTCTATCACATTTTAGTCTTTTTAGTCCGCTTTCCCATTTTATGTCTCGACACCATGGCAACCATCAGTCTGTAGGAACGTTGAGCTGAGCACAATACCTCGAGAACAAAACATGATGAACACATCAGGCTGACTCCACAGGCTCCCCTGCAGAGTAGATGATTTGATTAGATGTCAGAGCGTCTTGCTGAATAAATCTGTATATTAATAAGACAGAACTGATTATCTTGAGACTAACATAACTCTTTAATACTTTACTATAAAAATTTAATAATAATGTTATTAACGTTAAAACGTTAAATGAAGACATGTATGAGCTACATTATATATCAGATATCTGTTCTTACAGCTTTGAAATAAGAAAACTTTAGCTTGCTTTGGGAAACGATGCAGTGATTTACCCCTGTGCACAAGGGAATTCTTTATTCATATATACATATATGTATGTATATAACTGACCTAACTATCATTGTATTGAGGAAAGGGTGAGAAAATGCTGATGAAACGGCATGTTTAATAAAGCTGAGAAGGAAAATGACATTGATATGAAGAGAGAATGCTTAGACAACCAACAGAAATATGCAGTAGAGGAAGAATAACAGAAAATAAATGGAGAATTGAACCATAAAATGGCCTGTGTCCTTGTGCCAAAATGCATTAATGGTGCATACTGTACAGAACATACTTGAGATAGATTACAGGTGCAAAGTAATTGGTAAAATGTGAAAGTGACAGCCCGGTGAATCCTCAGTTCTCATGTTGCCTCCCTTTTTTTTATGTAAAAGTCCTATTCCTGAGATCCTCTTAAAGTGTAGAAAATTAAGCTGAACCACTTGACCTCAATCCATTAGTGTTTAACATATGTGGACATACAGAAGGATTCTCTTAGACCTCTATTTTACCAGGAAGTCTCTTGAAATGTCTTTTCTCTTTTATCAGAGAGGCCGGTCAAAAAACATGCAGAATGCGTGCAAGCAGAAATGTGGCTGCTGCAGCTCTGTACGAAAACTGCAAACACCGTCTGTTCCTGTCCCTTGATGAGGTTTAAACTACAGAACGTTAAGTGGCAAATGTTTGCACGCTAAACTAATATGGTGAACATGGCGAAAATTATACCTGCTGAACATCAGCATGTTAGCATTGCCACTGTGAGTATGTTAGCATGTTGACGTTAGCATTTATCTCAAAGCACCTCTGTGGATGAATACAGCCTCAGAGAGCTGCTAGCATGGCTGTAGAAATCCACAGAACTTTACAATCCTTCTATAATATACAATTAATTTACATATACGCAATGCGATTTGTATTTCAGAGAAACGCATGCATATTTTAGTACACGTTTTCGTCCTTAATATACATCAAGAGTGCTCATTAGTTGTCATTAGTAGCAAATTTCTGAGCTAAAGTGAGGAGGCTGACAAAAGCTTGATGTGGTCCATTAATCCATCCTCCTTCAGTATTATTTCTGGTCTGTCGTCCTACATAACTGCAGTCCTCAGGACATGCTTTATCTTAATTTGGACAGCTGTTTTGGTTTCTGGTCTATTTTTTGGCTGGAGAAACTTCCCAAGTCAACACACTGCTGAAAAAGGCTGGTCATCTACTCTCTGGTCTGGTTGGCTGTTCTTAGTGTAATAGTAATCCCCTCCAGACATGTATTAAAACATAAATACATATAGTCTGCTTGGAACAATGGTGTGTGTCTGATATGTTTTTTTCCACAAAAAGGTATTATGTCTACATTAAAATCCTTAAAAAGGCATCTACTCCTTCTAGCTTGTTAAAAATGCCAGAATCTATGAATAAGCAAATGTGTTAATATCTAAAGTTTTCCTTCTGGATGTCACAATTGCAGTAAGTATTATAAGTATCAGTATATTGAATATTGGACCAGCATTGGCACAAGGTGTCGAGTGCGGGCGAGTGTCCTGTTGTTTTTGTTCCTTCTGTACTTGTCAAATATGCATCCATACTGGACAGTCAGGTTTGCAAAAGTGTTCAGCATTTTCACAAATAATCTTTCTTCATGTTGTAAGTAACCATGCATAAACTATGCACCAATGTATTTGTTTGTCCATTTTGGTAGAAATAACATTTCCAGCATTATTATGTTGAGGATATCCTTTGAGCTACAGAAAGAGATTCCCTCTGGCATACTCGTGTCTTAGATTCAGTGTGTAACAGTCTGAAGGGAATGCAGAGAAACTGCTGGTGAAGGCAGTTTCCAGGATGTGTCTCACTGCATCTGTCAATAAAGGTTCATGGCTGCCATGACAACAGACCAAAGGCAAAATCTTTGGTTTTTGAGTGAGATTGCGTAGGTGCTGGACAAGTACAAAGTGTCCCATCTGTTTCCACAATGTAGCAAGGAGCATATTTAAGATGATATCAAATTAAGACAGACCAGTTGAAATAATGTAATCTAGCTGTTTTGTAGTCTAAAATTCAGGCTTTAGCTTATGTTATGTCTAAATACATCTTGCTAGCTGCACTGTTATTATAGTCAGCAGGATTAAGTGTGGTGCTAAGTGAAATTATTTTGAAAATGTTGGCCTCCAGAAAAACAAAGAACTGAAAACTTTTGAATCTTTTCCCTTTTAATTTATGGCTCATTTATCTTAACTGCAATTGACTTGGGTCATGGGGGGTGGGGAGGGGGGGCTCCAGTAAATGTTCCATGATAAAGAAGTAAAGGCCATTTAATGCATCGATAGCATCCTCTACTTGCTTCTCTTTACAGGCTGTGTGTATCAGACGGACAGCTTTTTGCCCAAAAAAGTGCTGAAAAAATGTCTTTTTCCTTTTTTTTTACTACAGTACCCGCAGTTTTACTGTGCTTCAGAGTCCACTTTTTCTGCAACTTTTCTTTCATTTATTGCAAAGGAAATTGAGGTTAATCAAAGGGACACTCCTCATGCAAATGTGGTTGGACATGCCAGTGAACGTTTCCCATACAAGAGATGATAAACGTTGCCGTCACTATGAGGTACTGTTCTGTGTGTTCCGTGGCTCCAGTGATGCTACATTAGAGGAGAGGTTTGAATAGAAACGGTCAAATTCAACTGATACTGATCATTTTATTTGGATTCACCATGTGTCAATGTAGGAATATGCATCACATGAAACAGAACAAGTGGTGCATGTGCATCGTATATCAGTGTCTGATGAAATGACTTGGTACATGATGTGACACCACTGCAAATAATGTGGCTGACATTGAAAAGTGAGTTGAAAGTCATCAAAGAGGGCGAGATTAAGGTGCTTTTCTCTGTGACTTCTGAAATCTGTTTCTAGGTGGCTGTGTGTGGCTGGAAATAAGTCAATGATGCTGATGACATCTTAAACTATATATCAGCACTGCAACATGACACTGACCCTACCTTTGACATTACTTGAGCCCAGATTCACATTCACATGTATTGCTGATGTGCTGTACACTGACAGGTGTCAGCTCAGGGACCTTTTAAACTCTACTGGTTTTTCCAGCATTAATGAGTATTTTGTTCAACTATTCTCTTCTTTTCTTCTACACTGCTCCCACGATACTTTGGTGTGAAGTCAGTTTTAAAGTTCATGTACTTCTGGAGCCTTCACAGGATCTGCAGAGGTGCACCATCAGGAGAGGCAAACCAGGCAAATGTTTGGGGCCCCCAAAACAAGATTTGTAAAAGGGGCCACTCATATTGGCACACTATGAATCCCCTTAAACTCCCATAAAGGCACTGTGCAGCACAATTGACTGAAGGGATTTTTAGACTAAATTGATTGACTGCAATTTTATGCTTTGGGCCCCCAAGTCTAGGATCGCCACAGAGGATATGATTATTTCTACAATCCACAAATGTATTGTCATGCTTATACTTATATATTATATTATATATATATATATATATATATATTATTATATATACTTATTATATATATATATTATACTTTTTAATAAATGAGGTAGACAAACAAATAACACATAAAGTATATTATATTATGTATAAAGTATAGTATATTATATTATATATTATAAAGTTGTTGTTATGGTGAACCTGTTGAAATTGAGAAAATTAGTTTTCTCTGTTTCAGTCTACACCAACTCAACTAAGGGAAATATCCGTGTCTTTAGCTGCTAAATGCTCCACTATGTTCACAAGCTAGTCGCTAACCCTGTCTGTCTGCTGTTTGGTACTGAGCAGATAGTGTACAGTGGCTTTATCAGAGCCTTTTCACTGTAAATTGGGGGCCCATACAACAAAAGCAATGAACAATAATGCTAAAAGGTTCTGTAGAGCTGAGAAGAACTTTAGAGTTGAGTTATAATTCTCTGTGGGATTGTCACTATTGGTGGTATCAATTTGAACTGTTAATATCAAAAAAATCATTAGTGCAGCTTTAATGGACAACAAAAAAATCTGACTGAAGAATCAAAGGTCAACAATTGAATAATAATGTATTTCTTTATTTTGTAGGACCCTTAACAATAAAGGCTGAGAATCACCTTGTCTAGTCAAGTTGATTTATAATGACATGCTGTGGAATGAGTGTTTGCACTACAGAAAAATTAACTTTGTTATGCTTGAGTTCATAATGAGCATGGATAGTAAAGTACCGCTCTCTTGGTTGCATACACTGTTAAAAAGATGTGATCACTTGTGGCTTGAGTGAGAGCTGATGTCATATTTCAGGAGAGAACTCCTCTGAAACTCCAAATGCCCGCTAGCGTGCATGGATGTTGCTAGGGTGTCACATATTGCACATCCATTATGCAATTTTCTTGCCAACTGCCTGTTTGATGATGAATAAGCCCGGGTGTTGTTTAAGTTGGAACTCAGACGCGTGCATCCAGAAATAGCCACAGCAGCACTGGTGCGGCTCTGTCAGGTGGTGTTATTATGTAAATACGTCTCCAGTGCAGTGTTTTCTGTTCTCGCTGCAGAAACCACTTCTCCTAACTCACAAAGACGGGATTTATCTTTCTTCTGTGCTGTGATGCAACGGAGGAGCTATTTAAAGAGATTAGGATCATCAAATATATTGTCTCTCTGTTTTATGCTTTGCACAACCGGATAGTTTGTCGATGCGAGTATGCTTAGACAGATGTTACACCTGATATATGTTGGCTGAAAGTAAAGAGTGGTATTTTTGAGCAAGTGCGCAGCTAAGATTCCCTTTGTGTTGAGAGGAACTAAAAAGACAGACTAGTGATGTCATGGTTTCCAGGAGAGCAGCGGCAGGTGGATTAAAGCCAGTCGTCCTAACGAACCTGCTGGCTGTGCGGGCTGTGGACTGCACCCATCCCTCTGTTTGTGTTAATGGACACCGTCTGTGTTTCACAGCGAAAGCCAAACAATCCCTGCCAGAGTTATTAAAACATAATGCAAATTGGCTGTTATTAATTTCTTGCAGGACAATGTCATTAATCGTTCTCTGTCATTAGCTAATTAAGTCCGGTGTGTCCCCTCTAGCCTAGAATAACAGCGTCAGCTGCAGAAAGGCTTTACTTGGAGTCTTTGTACTTGTCTTTGTTGAATATTAGTAACAGAAAATCAGCCTCTGCTTTGTGTCCACATTCTGTAAATGATTACCTCTAATGCATTAGCCTGCAGTGTTTTGATCATGGTTATTATTCTCTTCACAGGCAAATCACAATTGAGGAAGGTGAACAGAGGGCCAAAGAGCTGAGTGTCATGTTCATAGAGACCAGCGCCAAGACGGGTTACAACGTCAAGCAGGTGAGTTCAGAGTCAGTGTGGTGTGGTGTGTAGGTATGTTAAGTCTTTAATCAAGAATTCCAGGCCACTCTGCATATGATTGAATGATCTAATTACAGAAATATAACGATAGATTATGATAGTGTTAATGTTGTCACATTGTCATCATGGCAGAAGCTTCACATTTACACCACAGGTCCCTCCTATAGATTAGATCAGGGGCACTTAGCTTGTTTTGCCCGAGGGCCACGTTTGTGAAATGAAGGAGGCCAGGGATACAGATACAGACATACAGATAGCTTGCGGTGCTACCAGATGAGAACGCTGCACTGGTGCTAGCATGTTTTGACTCATGATTGCACATGCTATTACATACAGCAGTTGTTATTAGGCAGATTAAACATAGTTGTTTGGTATGAGGCAGCAAAATAAAAGCAACTTCATTTGTCAATTTTTCATTAATTGCCTTTTTTCATTGTCAACCTTTTGATGTTTGTTGTCCTCACTCATCTTTGCCACAAAGCAAATTCAGTGGCAGCAGCCCCGCGCAGGAACATGGGAGAAGTTTGCCCTCAGGAATAGCTGCCAGGTAGACAGTCCTGAAGGCAAACTTCTCAAATGTGCCGTGAACTTTGCAGAAATCGAGTGTCACCACCTGCACTGCGCAGATCACTGATAAGCTAATATGCAACTTTAACAGCCAAGGGCCATTATTGAACATTTAGTAGTTGGTATAAACAAAGAATTCCCAGTGTGAATCATTTTATTTTCATTGTGAATTAGAAAATGGTTTCAATGGTTCCAGATTTGGAATGCATTCATTGCAATTTGATCACAGATTTTCTTGAGACTATATATCATCCCCCTTTCCTGATAAAATATTAGCGATGCAAATCCAGTTTTTTTGAATCCGTTACATCCATGTTTGCTAACCGCCAGCCAGAGTGTGGCTGCTGGAACAACTATAAACACAAACTACTCATTTTGGAGCATATATCGAACCTTTTCCTTCACTGCCTTTTCTGCTATGTTTATTGGCACGTTACCACCACCGCCTGTGCATTAGCGGTATAACATGAAACTGGGAGCAGGAGTATGTGTCTTAACTGTGCGTACATGTGCATCCTTGTGTGTACACACAAGATACAAACAAAACCCCTCACCCAAATCTCTACTAGTGGTCAAAAACTCTCCATGGTACCTTTAAGGTCTCTTGTTGTTATACAAATACCACTCATAGTCCATGCTGCCACGACCTGCACCTCACCAAGACTGAATTGTGTATGTATTCATTCCTTTTTAGTGACATTTAATTAGTAACTCTTTAGAGAAATGTATGTGTTGCAGATACAAAGAGAAGCACAGCCTGCTTCAACAACAGTGATTTGTCTCTGAACAGATGTTTGTGGTCGGAAACAACGACTGTCTGTTAAGTTAATAAGCAGTGAGATGAAGGCGTGCTTGTATTGTTTCCTACAGTGAATGGTGTTGCTGGCAGGCGCCTCTCTCAGGCCGCAGCAGCGTGGACAGAGGAGGCTATTCTTTACCTTACTTCAGGGGCCGTGGACAGGATGGAACGTAGTTGTCTGAAACCTGCAAAACAAAAGTCACAGTACTGCCTCCAAAGGCTGCAGCGTTCACAATGCTCAGCTGTGTCATCTCTCCCTCTGAGATGTTGTGTCAGCAAAATGAAAGCCTTCAGACATCCATTTTCATGATCTTTCATCTTTCCTTTTACTACCTTCTTATCATCATGTTAACATGAGGTTTTTGTTACGTTTAGCCACAAATTAGATGAATTTAGACACGTTTTTATTTTTTTTAAATAAATTTTCCCTATGACGTGATCTTTTTACTTTTTTAGTTACAGTACCAACCCATAAGAACAAAGAAACAGAGTTTCTCTTTCACAGTTTGGTCCCAAAATGCGCAAATGCTTGATCAAATGTGACGCACAACCAGCTATTCTGAGAAACATTCAGTTACAGACGATAGCTACAAGGACAAACAGTAATCTGAACTTTTGATTTGAATGTGTACAGCTTGTGTTTTCAACAACGCTTTCTGTTAATAAAGCTTGAATTTATTTTTATGCTTACTCAACTAAAATAGTAGATGGACTTGAAACTTCAAACAAGTTGACACAGCTGATCAATTCCCAGGATGGTATCTTGACGATGTGAGGTACTCAAAATTGAAACAGCTGCCAAATTATTATAAAGCAAGTCTGTAAGTTCATATCCAAGTGAAATTAATTTAAGTAAATGGCTGCATGGAAATGATGAAAGAGCACCATAAAATAAATCTTTTAAAAATGTTAAACATGCAAAACAGTTTTTGTACCGAAAATGATCTGGATATTAAATCACTGGATATTATTTTTACCTGAATTTTTACCTGCATCAAAAGGCCACACCTGTGAGACAAAGAAAGTGTTCGTGTTGTGTGTCCCTGCTTCAGTGCCCTCATTCTGCTTCTTTCTTTCCAGCTGTTTCGCCGCGTGGCAGCTGCTCTTCCGGGAATGGAAAGTATGCAAGAAACGAGCAAAGAAGGGAGTATCCTTTGACCCATTTACATATTATGAAAATTCCCCTTTTCTTGATATAAAAGACCTATTTTAATATTGGTGTGTGAACAGACTGAGTTCAGAGGAAACCTTTTCTCATTTTGATCTTGATGTGATAGCATCTTTTACTGCTCGCTTTTAAATTAAAGGAGTTCCCGGAGTGAAATCTGCATACTGGCAACTGTTTAAACAGGTGCCTGCTCCCTGACCAGTTAATGCACAACACTCTCACTGACTATTTTTCAGCACTGGTCCCTGACAAGTGCAGGAGGTCAGTCGGACTGTAGGCAGCTGCAGGTTTGTCTATGGTGGGTGGGCAGGTTTACTTATTTAAACCAGTGACAGGAGTCTTTCAGTCTGTGCTGCTCTGCTAACTGGCACCTCATATCTGCTGCTGTCAGCAGAGCATGTCGCAGCTCCACCTGTGGAAGATTTGTCTCATAAAAGAAAGCATCAGCTAACATCTTATTCTTCAGGACGTAGCATTTAATACTGCAAGTATCCCACAGCTATTGAGAGTCTAAGATCGTTTTTCAGTATTACAAATTATAAACACACACAGAGAAGAATTTATTTGTTTTGATTACATTTAAGGAGTGATTTGACTCAATATGCTCTCTGGGGATCAATTGCCAACACAGAGACGCACGTGTTTATATCTGATGTGAAAGGAGATAAATACAGCAGCTGAGACAGATTTTAGCTGTAATTTTCATCAGCAACTTTAGAGAGCCCTCAGGCCGTCTGGGCTCCTCTCCCGCTCCTGCATTGATTTTTACATCTGTAAATATATCAAGTGTGGGTAACAATAAGGCAGCCTGCACTTCACACTTTGACTTTTTTAGAGGAGTTTTGCACCCATTATATATCTGCACACTAGTTTGATTGGTTTGATTCTCAAAGAAACTTTTTAGCTCCTTAGACCATATAAATACAGTTCTATACTTGTAATCTAAGCATTTAAAACAATTTAGTTCGTTTGAGAGTATTTTGTTACAGTATGCTTCTGTGAAGCTTTTTTATTTTAAAAGACATGACAGAATTAATACAAGTGCTATTTCTTTTTGTTTGTTTAAATTTGAGAAAATGTAGTTGAAAGTAAATAAAAAATATGCAGAATTACCTTATTATTAGATTCTGTTTGCAATGTAACAAGGAATGTACTTGAATAAATGGATTACTTTGATACTGATGAAAAGTTAAAAAGGTGATGATTCACAGTGAAGTTCTGGAGATATAAGGAGAGTAAATTTATGGATGTTAATTTGCAAGGGACATCTGGGATAACAATATTCTCAGGAAGTTGCAGTAAAATGTGTGAATGGTGTAATAATTCCTTCTGTTCATACTGACCTTTAAGAGATCCCTTCTTTAAATGCTTCCACTATACGTAAGCGATGAGGGACAACACCCTCAGTCTACGTTCCAAAGTTCAGCTGGAGATAATATGAGTTCTTGTACTGAGGGAATGTTGTACTACAATACTGTGTTTTGAAAAGGAACCGCTTGATTTGTCTAGCTTTAAGACGTATTAGTTTTAGCTACATTTTGGATTGTATTTGTGAACACAAAGAGAACTGTAGATGTTGTGTTAAGAAGGGATCTCTTAATGGCCAGTATGAACAGGGAGAATAATTACAGCAAGAAAAACCTGACAGTTGTTTTAGGACAGATGTGAAAAAATGGGATTTATCCTTTAATATAACCCATTCTGAAATTCAGGTCTAGCTTGACGTTTCCATTTACAAAGTATGATCCAGCAGCTGAAATGAATTGGAGAGAAATCAAAGGTAAACAAGAGCTGTCACCTAAACAGACAACTAAATCTAAGTCTATATTTTAGTTTTACAGTAAACCACCAGCATTTACTGTTGTCACTGTTCTCCTCTGACAGCACCAGTCCTTCATATCCTCCTCAACACACAAAGGAGGGCGCCATCTCTATGGTAACAGTGGGTGAACAAGGACATTGCCTTTGATTTTGCCATGTGCATATAGCTCTGCCAATACTCCTTCAGTGAGAAGCCATCTCACTGGGTGTGTGTCCAGAAGATCACTGCAGAATTTCTCTGCTCTAACTTCAACATAAATCAGATGCTGACCTTGGTGTAGTGACGGAATGCTTACATTTGTCTCCCTGTACATCTCCGATTATAGCCCACCCATCATTTACTGTCGCCCAGCCTTTGCAAAACTGCATGGCCTCAATAATAAACTCAGTGACCTAACCTAATCCCTCTGCTCTTCATAGCAGTCGGACATATTTCCTGGTTATAATGCATCACTCGCTTTCAGCCAATTACCTTTATCTCTTCCTGTTTCTAATCTCTATCTTTAATGAGGCCTAATGGGTGTGGGAGTGAGCTATGTGAGGTAGACGTGTGGTGATGGATGGCAGGTGATGACGGTACCTCAGCAGCTCTGCGCCTCTGCTGACATTGTCACTTAATAGAGCAGCCCCTCTGTTGTTATTGCACTGGGAGAAGTATTGATTTTACTGGGAGAAGAGCGGAGGTAGGCCTCGGACACTCGCCTGAAAATGCACTTGCACTTTTAATAATCATGGTGCTCTGGATATTCACACTCTTCTTCATATTAACCTTCCTGATAAACTAACTCGGTAAACTAAGGAAGTTTGAGGTCAGCACTTGCACTTTGAACAGTTTACAATCCCTAATTGAAAGTATTTTTTAACATTGTGTCCTGATTCGAGCACCTAACTGTCACAAGACAAAGCTTTTACACTGGAAAGGACAATTATAGGCTGCAAACGATCTCAACTGTCCCTATCACCATGGCAACGCAGTCCAACACTTAAGTGGCAAAATCTTGGACCATCATAGCCATAACCATTTTCAGGTAGTGCCCTCAGGGCAACGGCACGGAGTCCCATGTGCAAAGAAAATATCTATAGATCTATATAGATATAGAAGATTATTTCTAAAATATCTTAATCAGTAGGGTCAGCCACTTCTCGAAATAGTCTAGCTACTGTCTTTTCATTTTAAAAGGGAACAGTTAGATACAAAAAAAAAAGTACTTAGGTTTCCTCACCATGGATCCACTTTAGAAATTTCAGTTGGTATTTAAACAGTATTCACGGTATACTCTCTGTTCCCTTTAATTGCCCATTTTAAATTGTGGACAGACCGGTCAGGACCTGTGGGGCACAGTCTTTTGCTCTCTCTCTGAGAACTATTCCCTGCAGAGTCGCTGGGTATTATCACCACTGCAGGTCTGCAGAGAGAGAGAGAGAGAGAAAAGAGGGTGCTTGACCCAGATCAAGAGCTGAGGGTCATCCGCGTTAAAAAGAGGGAGTCATAAGGCAAACTAAATCACACCAGACTCGTGATCAGAAAAAGGCAGTCACAGAGAGGTGCCACTGTGTGAGTTTTATTATTCAGGGTTTTTAGTTTTTTTGTGAAGTATTACCGGCACATCATGCCTCGTCTTTTGTTTTTAGTTTTTAAGTCCTAATCCTTGGTGCCTTGTGTTAGCTTATTTTATTCACTTTTATGACTTTTATTGTTGAAAGTTTTTGTCTTGCGATATTTTATCTTTTCAGTTCTTTGTGTCTGTAGTGTTTCAAACTTGCTCTGTGAAGCACCTTGAGCTGCATTTCTGGGTTTTATGACAGGTTCTATATAAATAAAGTTAAGTGGAGATGTGAAAGGGGTTGCTCATAGTGATGAAGCCACAGAGAATTATCTCCAAATTCTGCCGTGTGCACCAGCTCTACAGAGTTTTTTAGCATCTTGTTTGTTTCAGTCTCACCAGCATTGTTTCCAGTCGCAGCAGCGGGCTGCTAAATAGAGGCCGATAAACGCGTCTGTTTGCTACCTGCCCAGCACTAACCAGCAGGCACACTAAGTTAGCAGCTGGTGAACACAGAGGAGCGTTCAGCAGCTGAACAGCCAGATATTCAGTGTTCACAGCTTGTTGAGCGGCTCCCCAAAAATTATTAACATGATTTCTGCTATTTGAGGCTTCCTCCAGCTGTCAGTCAGAACAGACAATGTTTGGGAGGTTTTAATTGCAGCTTTAAGCCACCCATTACAAGTTTTTCAGTTACATCTACTAGTGGCACAGTAACAGACACACACACACGACTAACATATTCAGGATTGCTCATTTGCTTTGGTAATGTTGGCTGCTGAGATAAGGCATCTAGATTCCAGACGGGAACGCTCAAGTACATGTTCGCATTTAAAGAGCATCCTTCAAACGCCATCCTGATGACATGCTACTATAAAATATGAAGACACACACATCAAGCTGGCTGCTGCTTTTAACCGTCAGCAGCAGCCAGTGTGGGGTGGGCATTTGAGAGCCACACTGGGACTGTTGAGGCCACAGCTCTTCTTCTTATACATGCATAATGTTCACCAGAACAATGAGCCTCCTGCTGCTGTAATATATGGAAGCAAGCACTCATTCGTGATACACTTCTTGTCCCCTCAGAGCAGACGAGGTATGCCCCTCAATCTCACTGCACAACCAAAGAAATGCTCTGGAGGATTGACTGGAAACAACACCTTATCTAAACTGTGGGGGAAAAAAACGCTCGGCAAAATCATTGTGACTTCCAGCAACGACTCATTAACACACCATTGTGCATCAGCTTTAATTCCTGCACAGCGTGCCAACGACTTCAGCCAACATCCATTCTCAGTTATATCCCAGCTAACAATAGAGGAGGAGGAAACCACTCACACACCATGTTAGGAATTTTTTAAACCAAATGTTTTCTGTTATTTATTATTGTCCTGTAAGCATTTTAGCCATTAGAGTTGTTGCCTTGTCTAGAAATGAAATAGATTTGTGGGAAATGGGACCATCTAGTGGTAGTAAAGTGGAACTAACAGGTGTTCGTACAAATAACTTAATTTTAGTTTTAGTTTATTTTTCAAGGTTAGGAATATGCTTCAATTTCAAAATACTTCTTTAAAATGCTTGATTTTCAACATACTCTGGTGTTTCATCATTGACACGATCACTCATGTGAACCAAACTTCTTTAAATATTTAAAGTGAATTGATCTTGTCATCACATGAGTCACATTTGTAACTATTTACATGTGATGATGAGTCTAGCAATGATTGGTTTAGGTACCTTAAAGGTGCTTGAATTTTACTCTTAAAAGGCTGTACCAAACCTGTCCTTAATTAAAAATACATAGTTTTGGCTTTCTGAACACAGCATGTGATCAGCCGCAGTCCGGGAACAAAACAATTTCATTTACACCACATGCTCATGTTATGTGGCTTCCTATTGGTTAACCTGCAGTTGACTTTGCACGTTGAGGATCTAGCCTCCTTACCTGATTACTGGTCAATGAAAATTATATGAGAATTATATGAGAATTATATGAGAACCCATAACTGCCGACTGCATTTCCTCAAATAATTGATCCATACAGGTGCATGTAACTGAACAAGATCAATACCAAAGGTTTCCAAAGCTTCCTTAACGCTCTACTTTAGTGATCGACATCAAGTTGGACAAACCGCAGGAGCCCCAGACTACTGAAGGCGGCTGTTCCTGTTAATACTCAGCCGCAGTCCTGGAACAAAAAAATTTCATTTACACCACATGCTCATGTTATGTTGCTTCCTATTGGTTAACCTGCAGTTGACTTTGCACGTTGAGAATCTAGCCTCTTTACCTGACTACTGGTCATCAGTTGGAACTAGCAATATGTGTCATATTTGGTTCTAAAGTAGTGTAGCCTACTTTGTTAATGAAACTGCCAAAAATAAAGTCTTACAACTTGCAAAAAAAAAAAAAAGATGTGAAAAAAGACCCCCAAGTTGCATAATGTGGAAACACTTTTTTTTAAGTAGAAAAGGAAGTTTCCCTGGTTTCTTTTTTGTATATTTTTGTATATTCAGGGAAGTCTCTCTGGAAAGGTTGTTTTTTTTTTAAAGATGCAAACAACTGAGCTCTGTGTTTGAGAGCTGATGAGAACAGGTGGTTTTAGACATATTTTTATGGATCCCACTCTTGTTACAGGCGAAAATGGAGGTCCTCCTCACATTACACCCAAATGTAAACCACATGAAACATTTCCCTAACCTGCTACATAGCCATTCCTGACTTTATACCTACACTTAACCATCTCAAGGCTTATTACAAACATAACCATTTAAATCTTCAACTTAAACCTTAATCACAGTACTCCTGCCCATAACCCGTGTGGGATCCATAACTGTGCGTTCTACATGTAACAGGACAAACTGAACAGTAACATCTTGAGTATCTAATGCATGCCTAGTTTTCCAGCATAGGTACTGTCTACCAGTGTACACAAGTTTGAATATGTAAATGGTAACATTACACCAGTGACTTAATGCACTCTGATAATGACTAGTCCAAGTCATTTTGTTCATGGAAATTGTGGACTTTGTATACTTGCCTTCAGAATATCTTTTTGTTGTGCGTGTGTGTTAATGTGTGCTTTTCGTATAGGCAACGTTAGAATGCAGTTATATAGAGGGCCACTGCCGAGTCGTGTCATTCTTGCCACATTATGACACCATTTAGGTCACCGTCTGTTTTGCAGTATGTCATAAACTCCCCCACTCACAACAATATGACATCTGCTGTTGCGCTGCGTGATATCTTGCTAGTTTGTGATTATGCTAGTCTGCACACATGCTGTAAGTAAGCAGTGGAGAATCGGTGCCCTTGCCTTGTGTCACAGAGGGACGTGTCTGTAGACTTTAATGCAGGTTCTGTGATCAAAACAGACCTTCAACATTGTAAAACGGTGCATTGTTTCATTCCTGACAAAAGAATAATTTGCACATGTAGACCTTTCAGGTTAAAATGAAGTGGTGAAAAGCTTCATTGTAAATGTACAGTCACTTAATTCAAGACCTGTCTGATTGTCATAGAAACTGTAATGTGTCCCCACTGATATGAGGTTTTCTTTGCTGCTTGTGTTTAAACTGACTACTGACGTTGACGTTATGCAATGTTGTTTCAATTTTGGTCTTCTTTTTTTCAGAGCCAGATATCATAACGTACTGGTGGTGAAGTCAGCCAGTGTTGAGAACACTACTTTGATTTGACTCGTCTTTGAAGTGAAATCTTACCGCACTTTTTAAGAACATGTTTTAGAGTTAGAAGTCTTAGAAACATGGTAGAAGAAAAAAACTGAACGTTATCTTCAGAACATTTGGAGTACTGTGTCTTAGAGTAGACTCAAACATTTATGAATTGTTCATACTTGTCCAAAAGGGGGGAGCACTCTTGTGAAAACTAGTGAGCCTTTCTAACCTACATAATGAGCCAAATAATAATAATACTAAGAGACCGAGTTGGATCAAATATCACAGGAGATCTTGACCAGAACGCACTCTCTTTTCTGGGTTTGGGAATAACAAAGACAGGTCGCATTTCAAGTTCTAATCCCTCGAAATGATAATAGAAAAAGTAATAATGTGTCAACCGTCTGTGTTGCTGCCTATTTATTATCTGGAAACAGGAATGTACTGCTCTCATTACCGACCACACAGCCTTGTAAGGAGAGCACTTTTTGAGAAATGACTCAATGGGTATTTATTTTTAAATAAGGACAAATGATTAACCAGTTACTGTAGACGTTCCTCAGTGTCCACCTTTGTTTCCTTATGGCCCATTTTGACACACTCTATACTCATTTTTTTAACATAATGAGTATGTTCTGTCACAGCTTTGTGCAGCAGACCTGATCAGTCCAGAGCTGGCTCTCCATTCACACTGTACAGAGATCTAGCATGTCTCTCCAAATGATTAATAAAGATGTCTTATTACCAAAGTCATGCAGAATTGTGTTTTGTTCTTAACCTTTTCTCTAGCACTGTGCACATCAGAGGTATCTATCTTTCATACTTCTACCTGTCCGCCAAATGTGTGGTTTCACACTAATAGCCTCTTTACTTTACTTCTGTTTTGATTGACTTGCTTCTAAGACAGATTATAGTTTGAGTAAACCCTGAAAAATGTATTAGTAAAATCACACATAAAGTAAAATTACATTCATAAGACTCTACTAAACGGAACCTTGTTGAATATTGGAGTAATATCTACATTCTGTGATTGTGTAGCTTAGTGGCTGCCTTTGAATGCGTGTTCAACATTTTAGAATGCTAGCAAAAAAGTTGAAATAGTTAGCTAAAAGCAATCGATTAATGGTTTAAATAGTTAGCTAAGAGAAGATATACTGTCATGATCGCTAGTGTGGAGCCAAGTTAGTTCAATAATCAAACAGTACACAGCTAAGCAGAGAAGGCAAGCTAGAGAAACTAGCAAGGGGCAGAGAGCATAAGCTGCCACTGTAGTTGATGCAATGATCTGGCGACGATCGTCTGAGGAGCAGGAGTCTTTGCAGCGGCTGATGAGAGACACGTGGGAGCGATCAGGTAGGAAGGCAGGTGCTCAAGCATGAGGGGGGAGAAGAACACACACACACACACACACACACCAGAGTCCTAACATATACGTTTGAATATAAACTGTTGAAATAGTTGTCTAAAATGAACAAATAAATATGTACCAAATGATTAGCTAAAGTAGTGGATAAATGGCTGAAGTTGCTTAAAGCAAGACAATGGATGGTTGAAATGTTCAGCTTCTGCCACTCCAATCGTAAAGTTTGCAAATTTGACCAAACCAATCTAAAAATGCACTGACAATTCAATCAGGTGAAAACGTATGACAATATCCACTTTTTGTGGAGTTACTAACATTCACTTTAAAATCAATCACAGCATCTGGAACACGATGGGTGGTGCTGATGAAGAGGTACGTGAGTTCATCTGAAAGGAATGTAATGGTACAGGTACGGAAACGGTTGGGAAACACTGGTGTAGTTACCTGTGATGAAGCAATAGTTGTGTCAGTGTTAGCAAGCGTTTGTACATGTTGTGGTAGACCTGGTTGCTAATTTGACACAACAACAAATATCTCCAGTTTGTATCGATGACTAGAGGAATCGGAATTACCTGCTTTATTAGCCAGGGCTGGATTAACCTGCAAGGGTGCCCTGGGGCACAAGTGACCACTCATAACCCACCCACCCACAGGTGGTTTGATTACATTTCTATTAAATGCTACTTCATTTAATAACACATACATATTGAAAGCATAATATCAACTGAAATAGAGACTCTGCTACTACAGAGTTATTTGCTTTGGTATAACCACTAGCTTATTGTGGCTAATGTTAACCAATGTTAGCTAACAGTAGGTAGATATTATTGTGTAACTGACATTACTGAGTCAGACTTTATGACTATTCTCCGCTTGTGTGGCTCTTTTCTACTTGTGTTACTGTTACAGTATGTAACATGTATGTGGCAGTATGTAGTATTTTAGTATTTACCATTATCCTGTAATTGCCACTTGTGTCCACAGTGACTATTAGCAAAAGTTGCATAGTCTCACTTTAACCAACAAACTTTAGTAAAGAATAATATCAAACACATTTGCAATTAATCAAGTAATATTATTATAAAATAACTGTTACAAAGTGAACCTGCTGACTACAGCCCGTGAGTGTCTGGGACCGCTCGCCTTACCCAGTCCGTCATCCAGTTTTGGTATTTGCACTATATTAAAGTTCTGTCCTGTTCGGTCTGAAACAGTGCAAAAACACATGCGCTGAAGATATTGTGTTTATTCCGAGCACTGGAAACACACATTGTTCAAGTGCAAGTTCAAGTTTAGGTTTATTTATCACATGCAGTTGACACAGGGTAAACATGCAATGAAATGTGCTGGATGAGAATCGGTCAACTCAGCAGAGCAAAAATATAAAATATAAAATATGAGGTGTAAGAGTAGAATTTACATTAAAAAGAGCACCGGTATTTACAAGAAGGAAGAATGCACTGTGGAAACGGTCTTGCGCCATGTTTTTCTTGTAAAGACTCCCCACTAGAAGTTCCACCTCCTAAATATGTTTACATGTTCTGGCACCTCATCTGATAACTGCCTCATTAGTCAGCCTGACCAGGCTAAATTGCAGAGGTGGGATGTAACTAAGTAATTGTAATTGAGTATTTTTATATTGTAGTATTGCTCTTTTTACTTAAGTAAATGATGTGAGTACTATCCCCACCACTGCAGCATGCACAGGGAGTTGTTTCCTGTTCTGTTAACCCTAATCCCAGTGATCAATACTACCTGGACCACATTGGTAGCTGGTAAATACATTGTGAAACTGAAACTGGTGCTTTGCCATTTCCACGATCCTGTGTTGTTTGTTTGCTCTCTGCAGGGTTGCTGCCTTCCTGCAGGGTTGCTGCCTTCCTGCCGTAGTCCAGACTGCAGCTGTGACAGCCAACGCGGCTGATGCCAGTTCTTTTTACAATTTGGATGCAGCTCTGTGTTTGGCATTAACACTGTCACTGTGATAATACTTAAATATAGGAACACATAAATAGTACTGAAAGGTAAATTGACACACCATCTATCAAAATATGTGAGTAAGTGTATTTTACAGGCCCACGGTTGAGACAGCCTGTTACAACTAGTTGGCTACCAAACCAGCTTGGCAGCTAACGGATTTCTTGCTCCATCCAGCGTGTCTCCCCACAGACAAATAACAGTGACCTTAATATGACTGAGACGCCAAGCACAATAACAACAGCAGTGACCTTGAACTGAGATTTCACTCTTTTTCATCGCAGAATGGTACGTGCTGTATATTTTTGAACCGATACGTACACATAAGGTAACACAAAAGAATAAAGGCCATTTCCATGAAAGTAATGATCCAGTATTGTAATATCTTTGAACATGGAATACTTGCCAGATGCTCACTGAATGGAGTTTATAATCCGCTTTCATGGTTCAACGAGTCTTTTGTGTCATGTTTCTGTTGTCTATCGAGCCCACAAAAAGTAATATTCACATTATGCTGTTCACAAATCTCCCGCTGGCTTCACCTCTTTTCAGTCACTTAAATACTTAATGTGTCATAAATGATGTACGCAGTAAAGTAGAAAAATGTCTTGTCTTTGCTTTGAGCTCATAATTCTTTCAGATGACGTCTCATCTCCTAAAGCCACATGGGGCATGATCAGCATTAATTAGTAAATTAAAAAACACATATAGAAATTCTTTCAAAAATAGTTTTATTAAATACTTTGTCAACCAGCTATCATAAATACAGAAGAAATGTCCAGCAGTGGCTACGCAAAAAAGGGAACGTCCTCAGGAGACCATCTGTTACGAGGGGGTCTTTGGGTGTGAGTCCCACTGGGACAGCTGAACCAAATCCCACTGCACCAGCTGGGAGAATTAAGCCTAGAATAAATAATGGGGAGACAGGGCACCTTTGGCTGAGGACAAAACAATGTCTTGACAGGAACACAAATGGATTCTCGGTCCTAACGGCCTCAACTTTCCCTCCGCTGACAAGGTTGAGTTGAGTCTCCTAGTGGCGTCTGCCATCCCCTAATAATATCCTGAGAGGAACTGTCACATAGTCCTTGATCCGTCTTAAATAGTCTCAGTTGAGAGCCTGCGCCAGGATTTCATTTCCCTTTAAAACAGACAAATAGAAACATATTAGTCCACATTTTTACTTAACTTCTTCTTATTAGCCATTTATACCACAAAGTCAGAACTTACACGTTGCTGCCAGGCACAATCTTCTCTTGGTGTTGCTTTGTCAAGCTGAACCTTTTGAAGAACGCAGGCAGTTTGAGCTTTGTTCTGGCGGACCTGGAGGCAGCACTGGAAAGTAGAAGTTGCTGTGTTAAGACAGTATTTTACTCATACAACAAAATGTGGCCCTGCAGAGCTGAGGTGCTAATGAGAAGCTTTGTGGACCAATGTGCTGATTAACATCGATGTGTGAATGGGTAGGTAGCTATGGCTGGAATGTTTTGGACCCAGGTTCCAATTCTTCAAATTCAACACTGGTTTTAAAGAGACACTATTCTCACTGTCTTTGTTCTTTTTACATTTTCAGTACTAATGTACAATATACAAAGCAGCGTATACAAAGTTTATAGAGAAATCTCTTAATAGTAATAGAAATAAGAGAATAAATAGAAAGAAAATTTAAAATCATGGGAAACAACAAGTTTTGTAGAGTCCTGAAAATGCCCAAGAACAAGAAGGAAACTGAACCTACAATTGAACCAGTATAAGCTTTTCCTGGGTTAAACCCACCATTCTGCTTGCAGCGAGGGTTGTTGTTTAGTCTCCATCCTCTCCTCCTCAGCTTCTTCTTTCTGTCCATCTTCCTCTTCCGTCTCGGCCTCCTCGTCCTCAGGTATTTGGTCCCATATCCTGCTGTTGACCCACAGAGCTTCCTGCAGGCTGAGGCCACGTCCTATGCAGGTCACCCGGCGACACAAAGGGCAGCCCACGGTGAGCATCCCACTCCTGGCCTGCGATATAGTCTCCAGGCACGCTTCGCAGAAGGTATGCCTGCAGTGGAGCACCCGGGGGATCCTGTCCATCCGCGAGTAGGGCAGGAAGCAGACGCTGCACTCGCCGTCCTCACACAGAACCATGGTCAAAGAAGTCTTTTTGGATGATCTGGATCCTGTAAGTCCCAATGAAAACAACAGCAACTGATAAGGGCTTGTTGAAGTAGCTGTAGGTCCCAAGTTCCCAGTTTGCTTCTGTGTTAAACACAAATTTTATGAATGGTTATTAGGTGGGCTGCTGGATAGAAAATAATAAAGCATTTTACAGCAGTAATATTTGAGAAGCAAGAGGTTTTAAGCTAAATTCAATTGAAAATAAATTTCTTATCCTACTTATTTAAATTTTCACAGATAACTCTCAGATGGGACTTCAATTATGCTGTTATTTTAGCCTAACAGGAGTTGAAATCACTAAAATTGAAAATCATAACACAAACCAGTATTCACTACTAAGCATCATATTTGAAGGGAAAAGGTGTAAAGACTACTTACAGTATCCTTGAAGCCTATGTAATAACGTTATTCCCAGACGCAGTGCTCTTTCAAACCTGTTTAAAAAGTATTGTCCCTTTGGAGTGTAGGCTACCTACAGCACAGCCTCACTGCAGTGACTGGAGAGGGAGAGTCGACTCATCTGCCGCCTGTTAGGAGTGTCTGGTGTATTTGTGGGGGCGGGACAGAAACGTCTCTCTCTCTTCTCACGGCCCAAACCCTCACAACGTAACAGCTGGGGAAGCAGAGCGGTGGAGACGCCCTTTGTTCACTGTTTGATGGAGGGCAGGTGGAGGAACGGGTGTGGGAGGTTAAAGATGGGTTGAGAGAGGGTATAGGAAAACAGTGATAACGAATCTAGCCTGCTGCCTCCCTATTCAAAGCGTGAACCAAGTCATTGTTTATGTGGATGTGTTCAAATGTAACTAGTAAACGAATAAAAAGTTAGGGCTCGTCCGGGATTTGAACCCGGGACCTCTCGCACCCAAAGCGAGAATCATACCCCTAGACCAACGAGCCACGCTAAAATTTACTCGTTAATGGGTTTTAATATTCAACTTAATATCTGTAATTGTTTATTTATATTTACAATACGTGCCTCCACGAGGGTTATTTCTCAAGCTCTGCTCCACTCAAAAGCATATTAACATTAGGTTTCTCTGAGGATAGCACACCAGTTCAAAGGATGTTGTTACTTGCTAGCTAACGCTTACGTAAGGGTAAATACCGGAACGTCCGAATATATGCATTTAAAACAACTAAATTCAATGTCTGGGTTAAGTCATGCAGCAAAATGCGGTAAATCGAGTAAGATCGTATGCTATGGCAATGCATTTTTCAACACGCAGCTTCACGATGGCACAAAGCTATATGCTAGCTACACATACAGTAGGGCATTTATCTTATCCAAAAGGTGGGCTCGTCCGGGATTTGAACCCGGGACCTCTCGCACCCGAAGCGAGAATCATACCCCTAGACCAACGAGCCACGTGTTCAAGATGGGAACGAAACCGCATTATTATATACATCTACACAAATGTGGCCTCAGATTATCGAAATACTAAGTGTTCATTGCGAGATGTAAAATAACTGTATTGCAGGATTTCTATATCTTTAAACGCTATAAAATCGGATTACTACCGTATTCTAATTTGGTTTTATTATAACAGCTGTGCTGAATACGATAACTTTAACTATACCTGGGTGCAGAGCACCGTCTGACCCAGCCATATATATAAAATTACACCAGATAATTGTATTATATGATAGCTATGGACCCAGCACTCTGAATGTACAGCGTCCTGAGGTCACAAGTTGGAGGTGGAGTTACCGCCTTACATCAGGAACTCCATTGCATGTATTGTAGTTCAGTTAACGATGTAAACAAAAGAAGTTAGACAACGTGAAACTAGCTAACGTTAGCTACTAACGTTTGCTAACCATGTTAGAAACGTTAATTATTTTCTTACTTCACTTTAGACTATATGTATAATCCAAACTAAATTGATGTAACGTTAGTTATTTAATTTCAACTCACGCAACTCAACTGGCGTCGTTGCTGCTGATCTTGGTTTTGGTTAACGTTAGCTAACGTTGTCACACAGGTTGCTAGGCTAGGTTAGTTACTTTAAGTACGTTATAACCAGACCTAATAAACACGGACAGTATCACTTCCAACCAGATGGAGGCTTCTCTCGGATCTCTGCAGAATCCTGATTTGAGGTAATATAAACTGTGGCTAAAGCCAGTGGCTAGCTAACTAACTTGTGCTAATAACTTATTATCACAGGCAACCAGTGATGGTGAGGTCCTGCAGGATGGCAACCCATTGTTTATGTAGTGTTTTCGTGTATCTTAGCAAACATCATGTTTTTATATTGTATATATGTATTCCAGCTCTGTCCTGTCATCGTGTGAGCCCGAGCTTCAAGAGCTGATGAGACAGATTGACATTATGATCAATCATCAGAAGAGGGAGTGGGAGGCTGAGATTCAGGCCATGAAGCTCAGGCTGAAAAGTGGGGAAGAGGAGCTGATGACTTCCAGGAATCTTATTGAACGGAGGGACCTGGAGGTGCAGTAACAGATCTTTCCTGCTGATACATTGTTCAGGTTTTAGTGCAGATAAATCAGTGACGGTTCTCTGTTGAGAAGAACTGAGAGGGCTAACATTTTCTTCAGTTATAGCATGAGAGGACAACCAGAATATTGACCCTGTTTGGTAACAGAGATCAAAATACATTCACTATCAATTTTATCTTTAAATATACAGTTTTGCCATTTTACAGCACAATTATGACCATTTGACCATCTTTCACATGACACTTAAGTTACTAAATGGTGTTAACATATTTCAGTTTTCCCCACATTTTTCCAATACTATTACTGTCATCGCCTTTTATCATAGATCGGATTGCTTCGCAAGCAGCTGGAAGAAGTCCAGCCTGGTCGACAAGAGTTAGTTATAAAGTACGAGCAACAACTGCAGAAAGTCCGTGACGAGGTGAGAGCCTTCAGTCACTTACACAGTTTCAAACAATCGGTCAAACAGCCTGTCAGGTAACTGATCAGTAGATTGAGGTCTGGTTTTCGTAAAAAATCTTTTTGTTCCTCAACATGTCAAATCAACCGGTATTTTCACAGTCAAAATTTACTTTACTTCGTTTCTTACTTGAATTAGAACTTGCATTTGAGAATCCTTTCTCACAAACGTTTTTCTGCAGTTGGATAAATTAAAGAGAAGTTATCACAAGCTTCAGCGCAAACAGCTCAAAGAGACCAGTGGAGAAGCAAATACTCAAGAGACGAACCGGCTCCATGAAAAGATTAAGGTACAATAACATCCATCCCATCCATTTATACTCCGTTCCTTACATTACTAGTCACTTACACGTTGCCTTTACTGCCATCTATTGTAACATGGAGTGTAATCATCCTTGTCTCCCTGCAGGAATATCAACTGCGCTCTGCAGAGTGGGAGCAGCAGCACATCCAGTACCAAAAACAACTGACAGCACTGGAGGCCCAAAATAAGAACCTGACAGATGAGCTCATACACATGAAAGTAAAAGCAGATTAATAACCTTAATGTGTAATGTCAAGTTAGACCGTTTATTGCTGTAGCAGAGTGGAGGAAGGATGTTTTTTTACACATGTTTTCTGTCATTTTATTTCCAGTCCCAGTGGGCATTGTTGGACAGGGAGCACAGGGAGTGCTGCTTGAAGGTGCAGCATCTGGGTACTCAGCTGGAAAAGGCCCAGGGCAACCTGCACTCACAGGAGCTTGAACTGGAACTCCTCCGACCTCTTGAGACATTACTGGGACAGTACCAGAGAGAGCAGCATCTTAGCAGAACGGTAGAAACTTATACAAGTTTTAAAAAACTTAATGAGAATCACTGTCATCGTCGGGATCTGAAGAAGTTAATGTCACTCATAATATAATTTTATCTGCCAACTGTCAACACCCACTGACCCAGGCTGGGTCAGACCTGGTCCAACTCAGACCCATTAGTTGGCACACCCCAAATTATATTCATAATTGGCTCAACAGTCATGTGTCCCCCGGCTTAGGGTGATCATGATGGGCCCCTAGGTCATTTTTATGGGGCCTCCTACCATCCCATGTTACAAAAACACAGATAACTGAGTAATTCAGTGACATGTTTCAAGCAATACCCGGTTACCAATCGAAATATTATCAAAATCTCAGAGAGCTACAGAGATGCCCCAACCTACAAATCATGTTATCCAGGCATAAGGGAACATAGTTGTTCACATCAACTATCATTTTTGTCATCATTTTTATGATGATTGTCCATTTGACAATCCGGCACAAATCAGCAGAGGTTGGTCATATCAGCACAGAGATGGCCTCGACAAAAAGAAAATGCCAGAGTGAAGCCTGATAAACTTTCCTGTTCCTGTCCTTCCTAAATTAAAATTGATGTTATTTTCTATGGCTGACGGCATGCGCTGTTCCTGCCTTTCGATGTGACTGACTTACGAACTGAGCAGTAAACTCTGTTCTGCAGCTTTGTTGGACTTGTAAGCTAACATCAAATACACTAAAAACAACGTAAACTGTGAGATCCACTGCTGTTCCACAGGTCTTTTCAGAGGAAAGGGAGGAACTCCACGCCACGCTGGACTCCCAGGATGCATTTGTACGAAGAGCCAGTCTGGAACGCCAAAGGCTTCGTAATGAAGCTGCCAGACTTAACCAAGTACTGCAAGCTAAAGATCAAGTCGTTCGGTGAGTAAACAATGTGTTTTCTATCACGTTATGATGTAGTACAGCAACGACACAGAAGAGGGCGCTCTATACTGATACTGTAGGTAGGTAGCACCATTAAGAAGTTGCAATACATTATCTTAAATGTCAATAAAGCATAACTATCCCGTTTTATCAGCTCTCTAGAGGACTGTCTGGTGGCTCAGGGCTGTGCAGGTCTGGAAACCCTCAGACAAGATCTGGAGAAGACCGCAACCAAGCTTCACTGTGCCCAAGCATGCGATGCTCATCTGAAAGCTGAACTGGGACGCCTAAAAGACAAGTGAATGCTGGCCTCTTTATATGCCCACATTTTAATTATTTTGGACACAGGAGCTTGATATTTGTGCTTCTGTATGTCTAGAATTTGTGGCTCATTTTTTTTTATAATTGGCTCAGACTGGAGAGGGTGAGCCGAGCTGACCAATCAAAGACGGAGGAACTGAGGAGCGCTAAAGCAGAATATGATTCCTCTGTTGCTGAAATGAAAAAGGTCAGAAAACTCTTGGTGTTTTTGATGTACATACTGTGTTACATACATTGTGTCAAGCGTACCCAATTAATATCGTCACTTCCTCTGGATTCATTCTACAGCTCAGAGAAGAGCTTCAAAGGGCCAAGCAGACCCACAGGGGCGAGGTGGAGGGCATGAGGAAGGAGGTGTCAAAGCTGACCACTGAGCTGCACCAACGGGACGTCACCATCGCCACGCTCAACGGCTCCTCATCCGGCATCAAGCAGCAGCTCCGTGGTGAGGTAGAGCGAGCAGAGCAGAAGGCAGCTGAGCTTAAAGTAAGCAAGTAAACAGGTGTAGCGCTCTCTGTGCATATTGGACCTTGTGCTGCTGCTGCCGCCTTTAAGTTAATGTGACGGCAGTCAGTTCAAACGGAAATCATAACCGTTCGTAAAAGTGACATGGGCACTTATTCAGACATGAGACTGTCACGTAAAATTGCCATCACATTTACGTGAGGAGGTGCATGTCAGAAAGGGGGTATAGTTATCCTGCAGAGCTGAGACTTGTCCACAAGATTAGTATTTTCTTGCTATAATAATAATAATAATAATCATCACCATATAGAGCACTTTTCAAAATCACGTTTTCTGCTTCACGAAAACAGCAACATAAAACAGTCAAGTCATAAAATCTGAAAGGAAACAGATACCCATACAAAATAAAAATATTGTAAAGGAAATAAAAGAGTGTTCAAGGAAAGATTAAAACTCACGTAAAATCAGGAAAGGCTCTCAGATAAAAGTTTTAATAAGACACTTAAAGAAGATTACTGGTTTGCCAACCTGATTTCCTTGGGCAGATCAGGCCCTGACTGCCCCGAGGCTCTTTGTCCTGCATCCTGCTGCAGCCCAAGCATCTGCTCAGAGCTTTAGTAAAATAAGTCACATTTTCTTCTCCTGACTTTCTCAGATGACTCAGGCACAACTGGAGACTCTTCAAAGTGAGAACCAGCAGCTGAAGGCTCTGCTGCAGAGGCTGGAGTCTCAGTCACCTAAGGTTTGTCTGCTTTGACATAGTTGTTATATATTTATTGCACAGCAACAGGTTTCTTTTCTTCATTTGGCTTCAGCGATTGTTTCAAAATTGGACTCACCTCGCTCTGCTTTTTACTGCCCGAATCACTTCACTCTCCTCAGAGGGGGGAATCCTCGCTCGCATCCCTGAGAGAGAGTTATGTGTCATCTCTGAGCAGCCTGGAACAAGAGAATCAGCAGCTAAGGCAGGTACTTGCCGAGATGCACGCCCGACCCGAGGGCTCCAACCGGGCCTGTCGAGACAAATACAAAGGAGCTCTGCTCAGCCGTGCCGTGACTGACCAAACACAGCCTGCTCAGGACAGGTAGTCGGCATGCACACAGAAACACATGCAAAAAATAAAGCTCAAGATACTGAGCCCGTATTCAACTTCTTATTTTATCTGTAGCAATGAAGATACCAGACATCACAAAGCTCCGCTGCAGGAGAACGCCACTCCCTACGAAGGGCAGATCCACAGGCTCTTCAAACAGCTGCACACCCTGTCCCATTCCTCCGGAGAGCAACCCTGTAGCCAGGCCCAAGACAGCAGGTCTCATTCATCAGCATCCTCCTCCTCCGGGAGCACAAGACTCACCAGGAGAAACTCCGTCCCACCCACAAGTTCAAATCAATCCACTGCTGAGGGGCAAAGCTCGAGTGGCGAAGACTCTCTGACCGTGGTGTCAAGAGAGAAAATCATCCTCTCTCCCTCTCTAATGGTGAGGCTCGTCACAAATAATAAAAGTCCACAGTTGTGGTAAAGCTGACGTTCTACTCTTTACTGTTACTGTTTTACTTAAATTCTTTAGAAAAGAATACCACAGTTGTGTGTTTATCTTCCCTCCCAGGAGCCTTCGCCAGCGTCACCTGATGACAGCGTGGTCTCTCGTTTCCTGAAGGAAGAAAGCTTACTGTCCACAGAGCTGCTCCAGAGATTGGACAACCACATCCAGGGTATGAGCGAGGACAACATTAAGACAGTGTCCAAGTACCTGCCAAGTGGCTCTGAGCTCTAGCCTGCCCAGACTCCAGCACAGAATGCTCAGTGATTGTGTAGGTTGAAATAAAAGTGCCTTTGAGCAGCAGTGCTGAAATTCTGTTCATGTGTCTTATTGATTGTATGCAGAGAATGACATTTGTGCAGGGTGCGCCTCATTTGACACGTACACATTTAAGTTGAGAGTGGTCTTTCAAGTGTTTTCAAGTTCAAGTGTATAATAAGAACTGTCAAAAGGAGCGATATGCAATTCAAAGACTCCAGTGAGCTCTCTACATGTACGGTGCTGTCAGACTGCTGTACTGTACATATAAACATTACCGAGCCCACTCCATCATCACAGTGAAGGCCAAGTTGTGAGGTTATACATAAGACATAGTATAAGTCTTGCGTAGCTGATTAGCTCTTTTTGTTGCCAAGGACTTTATTCTCATTCTGTTTATCGCGTGTTTATTTTACCTATGTGGCGGCAGAAGCTCAAACAAAGTGTTCCACTAAAGGTACATTTTTGTCCCGTCGCATCAATTTAATCTCAAATAAGTGCTGACAAAGGCTGAGTGATTAAACGCTTTGCTTCACCTCTTTTGTTAAAAACTGCTTTTTGCACGTCACAAAGATCACAGCTGACATAATGTTGGTGTTCCTGTGCCTCTGCAAGAGGTAACAGAGGCTCAGTAGTCTGTATTTGTGATCCAAAAAGCATTGCTCCAACACAAACCAACTAGAATATGTTAAAGAATCTGATAACGTTTTTCAACAAAAGATACAAAAAAAGGTCTGCAAACTAATGATTATCATCAGAAAACATTTAAAAATGCCTATTATGTGTTGTTTTATCTGACCACTATTCTAAAACCCAAGGGTATTCAGATCACCATCATTTAAGACAAGAAGCAGCAAATCCTCACAGCTGAGGAGCTGGAAACATCTCATGTTTGGCATTAAAACAGGTCAAAAGGCGCCAATTAAATCTCACCGACGGCCCCCACTGCCAGTTCAACGTGCTCAGATGGCTGAATGGCTGAACATGCAAGTGGCCCCAAACACAACGCCTTACAGTAACTGCGGCATGGTTGTCGGCAACTGAAACTCAACAACATGTGGTGACTGCTCATAACAGTTCATCCAAATTGCTTGGCAATTGTTTTAAAAAGTGCTCGTTGTATCTGAAGTACTGGAAAGATGCTTTTATGCCCCAAGATGTTTTTTGTTGTTGTCTCTGGCTGTGAACAACATAGAAATCTGCTTAATTTATTGACCAGTGATGCTTTTAAAATTAACACTTTGTGAGTAACCCATGTTGTCAAGTACAGGTTTTCTTATTCTACCATTGTGGAACTGTGCCTCAGTAGTGAAAATGGCCTTAAGAAATTGCTGACCGTTCATTGTGTTTTCTGCCCAGCAGTCATGTTTGTGTGAGCTCACATAACTGACTTTTAGTTGCTGAATTCCACCCGAGTTACTTGTTGGAATTCTGACAATTAATGGAGCTCCTTTGCAGATTTCCTCACAGGACGCTGCACATTCCGATTTTTCCAGTTGCCTGGAATGCAGCATTAATACGAGCTCTGCATTTACATCCAGAGTAAAGAATGTCACTGTGAGCCAAAGGAGTATCCATCCTCCCTGCACGTCTGTCAAAACTGGCAAAATACCACATATGTACATGTCTGTTCAGCCAGTAGGGAGAGAGAGGAGGTAGCTTATACTGTAGTCTCCCCACCCCACCCCACACACACACACACACACCACACCACCACCACCCACCCTGCAGAGGCCCTCTGGCTAGTCAAGAGCAGGAATGTGTGCATCATGCCAATGCTGTCATGAACCTTCCCCTGCGGCCTGCTTTGTCCTCATCATTAGAAAACTGATGGAATGTTAATATTAACCATGTGGGGTGCTCAACCTTAAAAACACTGAAAGGCCAGGGGGCGAATAGTTCTACTTTACTGCTTTCCTAATGAAGGACCCATGAAATAAAGTGGAAAAATCTCAAGAATTATGTGTTTCTTTGTTTTTGCTGCTCAGCTGTGTCTTGAGTCCAGTGACTTCTCACTTTGGTATTTGGTAGCCTCTGTTACTAGCACTGTAAGCCCCAATAAACAGCACTGAGGAATTTGGCAAGGCAGGCATTCCTCTGGCTCTCTCTGGAGGGAGGTGAAAAGGTTTTTATAAGTGGAGATTCTTTGAAGGGGCCTAGTAAAAGGGAGGCCGATACAATTCCACGGACAGTTGGGACTGCTTTATTTACGTAAGGATTTACAGGAAGAGTTTGCTTTACGCTACAAGATGATGCTGCAAATGTTAAATTGATTAGTTAAATTAACTGAATAGGCTCTTAACCCCATCAGGATGTTACAAGTGCAATTAGTAGTATGAGGCAAACAGAGGACACCTCGTGCTCATTTTTCACCTTTTTCCTCTAATGATTTTCAAAGGGCACTCCAGCAATTTCATATCACTCTTCCATTACCTCGGCTGCTTTGCAAGAGACATAATGTTAAAAAATGTATCGTCAAAATTGAAGCCACAGTGGCCAAGATGTTCTGACATTTAGTCTCAGGTATTGGTCAAACCCACAAAACACTGAATCCATGTTTTTCTAACTTTTAAATGATCACTGGGGTTTTTTTTCAGACTTTAGAACGCTCCCTCCCGAATGAAAGCAAGACATTTTGTCACAGGCTGAATAAAACTCTGTGACAAAGAAACTGTGATTAATGTGTGAATTTGGTGGAGTGCACCTTTAATAAGCATATTAGACTTATTGAATATAACTACATATACAAAAACTCATGGGTAAGGTTAACGTGAAGCCTGGTATTTATTTTGGCTCTATACAAAGTTAAAAGCCTTGACAATTCTTGAGTTTGAAGATTAATTCTTGACCTTGTAAAACTGTTAAAAAAAGAACACAAGTTCACTTAATTGTTTTATTCCAAAGCGTTTAGCCTCAAGGGAGCTAAACTTTAACTTCACTGTGCAACTGTGTTGTGGAATGACATGAAAGAAATGTAAATTCAAACTTCAACTTGTGGTCTTTCTTAGTAGATGGAGTTTCTCAGTTAGGGGTCGGTTTTTTAGTTAAGTAAGTTTTGTTGGTTACTATTCTGAGCAAACTCCCTCTGCTGAGGAATGCAAGTGATGTGGCTGAAAGTTCAGAAAACCCAAGTAAGTGCACCTTGCGATAAGATTTTATTTAGTCAAATTACCATTTTTATTTATAAATATTAAAGATCCCCTCTGGACATGTTTGAAGACATAAAATACTCCGCTTTAAATAAAAACTCATGTCTGATGGGATGTTTCTACAAAAATTAAATTCCCTTGTCTGAAATCCTCAAAATGTTCATTTCAAAAATGTAAGTGCTGGAAAAAAGATGTCTCCTACTTCACTGAAAAGGTTATGCTCGGTAAAGGTGTCCTTCATGGCTGTATGTTTCCACATCAAACTTTCATATTGGACCACGACTGGCTTCCAAACTAGTTGTGATGTCACAGAATCCTGATCAAACATACACGTCTCCCTCAGATTTAGAGTGAAAACAGCCTTCTAGTGTTCACTATACAGGTCAGACATCCAAGAAAAGTAACTAAAGAAATGACCTGTGAAAAATAAGTGAATACTGTCCTCTATTAAAAGATTTCCAACAAGCATCATCTGTACCTGCAAACATGATTGGCCTAATAGTATTATAATCTATTAAGGTATTGTTGCAAGAGCCTGAAGGTAAATAGCTTGAGAAACTCTGAGAGATCAAGTGCCATGATGGTTTGAGACTCCTGAGTCTTTCATTGCTTCTCTTGCTCTACCACTAGCAAGCAGCAGAGGGGCGCTGTAAGAGCTCTGTCGTCACACTGTGGTCAACAGCAAAGGAACTGCCAAGTCAGATACTCCTCAATCAACCAGTAGTTCAGTGGCTTGTGTCTGTGTTTGCAGCTTGAAAGATACTTTCCCCTGCTCCTGTCATAAAACAGGAATGCCTCTACAGTCCAACACCGCACTGGCTGCCTTCCATCACAAAGCAAACGTCTGAGGTTAGGCCTACACGAAGCCAAATGAACAAAAAAGTCAGTATGTTTGGCAAACTGGGTTTACGTTATCAATCATCTAAAAGGAGGGAGACATCTGAGGTATTTGTTTGAGGAATCTCCCTTATCTGTGGGATCATAACTTGTCATGGGAATGAAGAATGAAGATAGGTTGTTTGTGTATAGAGATGACTTATTTCTGAAGAATGGCTGGAAGGTAATGCAGGTTGGCGGGAATTTCTTAAACCCGGCACTGCCAAGATGTTGATGAGCATCAGGAGGGAGGAATATCTCTGAGTCTCTGGGTGATAATGTCTTCAAACCAACTTTTGTTTTTGCCTAAAAATTAAGAATGTCTCTTCATGTTGCTCCTAACTGATGAACTAGCCCACTCACATGTTGTTGCCTCTTGATGGGCGTGACAAACATGTCTTTCTATGAATTGCCAAACTTCCTTTACAAGATAAGACAACTTTTCCCAGAATTGTTGCAGCCTGCATGCGTCCTTTGTTGCACATTCCATGGCGGGGCCTCAAAGAACATGTATCTCGTGCTTCGCCTGTGTCCAAGTCCCACTTCTAGCTCCAGCCATTTTCCTTATACGATGGGAACGTCTTATTGTTCTTGAGTCTGAGCATGCACGGGGAGGGTGGGGTAGAGAGTAAATGCAGGTTGAGGTCGGACTCGTCTCGTGCAGTGGGTCACCGGACGTTCGCTGCAGGATACTTGGAATGCTGCAGAGACAGAGAGGCGAGTTCTTATCGGCCCGCTCGGTGCTCCGTGCCAAGGGAACAGTGCCAGAGAGGCCAACAGGAAAAGACTCATTCCTCTAATGCACAATAAGTGCGTGCATGCACACTAGTGTCCCACTTACAGTATGTGCTTGTCTGCATACTCTGGCATGTAAACAGTGGTGGAAGTATTTAGGTCTTTTGTCTCTGAAAAGTAGCAATACCTTGACATAAAAATACTCTTTCTGACTTAACAAAAAAAATCTCAACACACTTTGTGTTCCCGAAGCTTTCAACCGAATCTCTTGGCCTTCCTCAACTTATTGAGTTTGCGCAGTTGTCATGGTGAGGATGTAGTTGTCATCACATGATCTAAATGTGGAATTGTAGATTGTAATTCCCGTCTCTGTTCAAGGATGGTCTCTGGTGCCAGATCTGAATGCCCCCCTTGATCTTTCGCAGGATTATTTGGGGGGAATTTTCTGTGATTTTTCCGAGGGCGCCTTGGTCATGCTTCACTTCTCCCTCTCTATCCTACTATGAACAACATCCAATGTTCAATGAGAAGTTAATGTGTGACAAATACATCTGGAACCAGGTATAACTCGTCAGCAAACAATTAAAACAAATTCTTTATAGTTTCCTGGATATCTTAATAATAAAATAAATCAGCCATTGAGATACAGTAGAGTTAATACAATGTAAGATAAGCAATATTCATACCCAGTTCTGAATCTTAAGATCAGATCTGGTGAAGTGAAGGTGTCTGGGGTCTCGTTATATCACAAATAAAGGTTCCAATTGAGTTCAATACTAGAATAAATTCAGCTCAAGTCAGTTTACTCACAGAACACATTTACAATAACGTATGTTGTTGTACAAAGAATACATAATACATAAAATACATAATTCAGTGATGAAACATTTCTCTGAATCAACTTTTGTACACACGTGCTTGTGATCCCGTGTGTGTATTTGTCTACGTGCATGTATGAATGGATAGTCAATGCTTCATGACCACTCCACAGTGCAGGAGTCCTACTGCACAATTCCCTCACAACCCTCGCTTCATCTCTCTCTCTTTGGGATGGTTCAAATGTATCAGTGGAGATTCTGGAGCTGCTCAACTGAGATTTTAGTCATCCAGCATCTTAATCCTCAGCAGTCGGTGGTGAAGTGTGTGCAAAGGGAGCTGACTTCGTAAATCCTGGACAGCGAGCAAGTTGTTATATTTAGTTATTTAAACTACACTTACTTAAAGCAGTAGAATTTGTATTAAAAGAGGCAATGTTTTGCAGGGTTCATACAAAGTCTTAAAAGTTTGGATAACACTTAATTTACACATATGAAAATATGCTTGAATTTGAATATACTCCTCTTTGAAAAATGTTTGATTTTCAACGTAATCTGGTATTTCATCAGCAACACAATCACTCATGTGAACTAAACATCTTTTAATATTTAAAATGAAACGATCCACAAGTCATATATGTTTGATGTGATGATATAGGCTTCGAGAGTCTGGGCATTTCTGGTTTTGGTACCTTGAAAGTGCTTGCATTTTACACTGTGGCACATTATTACAAAGATCCCATTTTGTTGGTACTATAGATATCAACACAAACCATGTCTCAACTCATATGCAGCTCCCTCACCAAGGTTGCCTCACCAGTAATAGATTGTCACTCGTGGAATGTAACTAAGTACATTTACTCAAATACTATACTTAGTACAAATTTATGGTACCATTTTATGCATATTTATACTTATTTACTACAACTCCAAATAATTTACTTTTAACTCCAATACATTTGTCTGACAGCTTTAGCTACTTTTCAGATTATAATTTTTCACACCATTTCTGTCCAGTTAGAATGTATCTGTTGAACTGAAGGAGTAAGTGTTCGTTTGTGTGTTGAAGAAATGCTCCTACTTCTTAAGCTAAATAAACAATTTAAACTCCCCTTGGATCAGCTGGAAGATGCATCGCCACAAAACTGAAAACAGGTTTGTTTTTCTGAGCTCTTTTTAGAGATTCATGCTTCTCACAGGACAGGGACGCTACCGTCATTTGATGCTTTTTCTGAATAGGATGCATTGCTGTAGATTAAACTACCCAAAAGTATATAAAGTAGTTAAAATGAGCAAAACCATAAACATTTACAGCAGTAAAATGCAACATACACATTAATGCAGCAGTAATATTTATCCAGAAACCTCATATATATTGCTGTTGATTTACGTTCATGGTGAAAATAATGAATGGTTACAGCCATTCAGACTACAGACTAATGCACTACACCTGAGGCACAGTAGACATTCTGGCAGGGAAGAAATGCTAGAGGGCAGGTTTACTGAATATATAGTGTAAGACTGGTGGGGCAACAAGGGGCAGGTGCACAGGCAGGTGAAAGCATCAGAGGTTTACTGACACCAACTGTCTCTGTTTGTGCTCATTTTGCTTAGATTTCACATGTCATTCATACTGAATCAGATTTCAAATGAAAGGCCAGCTTTGTAGTTTCTCGACTGTATAGGTTGCAGGTACTCTTTGTAATAATCTTTGAATTTGACTTAATGAACTTTTGTTGTTTGATAGATGATCAGAATAGAAATTGAAGACCTGTTTTGCTGCTGTGTTTGCAGGCATTACTGGTGTAAACAAACCCTTTACATCATCAGAAAACTTGTAGCTGTTGTGAAATTTATATGACCCATTAATCAAGCTGAGAGTTTTTCATGAGAAGGGATGAACTCCAAAATAATATAAATCCTTGTGCAATGGAGCATCGTCGTCTTGTTGATATTAAGCCCCAGACGGAACAGGAATTCCTCGATGCAGTTTCTGTGCGTACACGTTGAGGCTGGGGTTCTGTTATGTAAAAACTATTTAGAACATTCCTTGTTCATTCATGGCTAATGAGGGCGTCCATTTGGATCGTCTCATGTAATTAGTTTAGCTGCTGCAAACATCCCAGGCCAGCCTCATTTTCTCCCTCTGTCTTACGCAATGACATGCACAAGTTTGACTGAGTGTGAGCGCTGTCCACGGTCTTGGGCTGCAGGGTTGAGGTATAAACTGTGACATAATATTAAATACATAAAACAGTGTGAACCAGACACTTTTGACTGTAGTGGTATATTATTTTGAATGCTACACTATTTCATTTGCATATTGTTGCAGGTGGTACTATGTCATTACGAACTGAAGTAAAACCATTGAAACACCCGAATCTGAATGACCAGGTTTTTAAACAACCGTCAAATCCCGAATGACAACATTATTCGAGATGAAGTTTTGGGTGCCATCCAGCCTGAGAAGGCTGGTCCTGAAAAAGAAGCTACAGTGGAATAAAAGGGGGGGAAACAATGAACAACTAGTGACGATAATCTACAGCACACAAGGGACACGCTGATGAATTGGTGAGAGGAAGAGTCCGTTTACATTCTTTCAGTTGTGGTGACATAAACAGCTGACCGTGTTTTGATTTCTATGTATTTTCAAAAGAAATGCCTGAGGAAGTTACGCCCTTCCTCGTTTCCAGTTTCTGAAACCTCCTCATCTTTCTAGGATACTGTAAAAAGGTAATTTACCTGCAACACAATCTGAAATTCTCCCGACTCTCCAATATGAAAGTCATAGTGCCCAGAGGTTGAATCCCACAAACTTCATATCACTTGACTGTGATTCTCTGACTTTTCATCTTGTTTCATCATGGGTTTTCATGACTCTATATCTCTGGATCTGGGTTTCAGTTAATTTTACAACTTTTAGGACATAATATTTAATTAAGGGCTATTTAAGTTGACATACCTAAAAAACAAAAGTATTTACTGATTTATAGAGGTCTCTTTCACAATGTAACTCCTTGCTTCAAAGCCTGGCACACTTCCTGGGAGCTCCACTATAATCTGATGTTTTTCTCCACCCCAGCCAAGCAACTTTGTAGCTATTTTTTAGACTTTGCTTTTGCATTTCCAGTCTAAAAATGCTCATAAGAAGTGGATGGAAATACACTTTCAGTCTTTTTTGCTTGTGAAATGCAACCTGTAATGAGGGATCATAAGTGGTCTGTTTTCTCCCAGAATTACTTCATGTTTATTGTATTTAGGAAGGGACAATGCACATTAATTAACATGGGCACAGGTTCATTATGTAAATGTTCCAGATTTAGCCAGCTCATTTTCATCTGCAGTCCCTGGCAAGTTGATGGCATATTAAAAAAGCATATATACAGTGGATATAAAAAGTCTACACACCCCTGTTAAAATGTCAGGTTTTTGTGATCTGTACCTGTAGAACTCAGTTGAAAAACAAACTGAAATCCTTTACGGGGGAAAAGTAAAAATAAAAAAACAAAATAATGTGGTTGCATAAGTGTGCACACCCTCTTATAACTGGGGATGTGGTTAGGCCCTAACCCATAGCCCAAGCGTTAGGGTGGCAAGACGGAAGCCTTTTCTTACGAAGAAAAACATCCAAGCACAGCTAAATGTTGCAAAAACAAACCTGAAGTCTCCCAAAAGCATGTGGGAAAATGTGTTATGGTCTGATGAAAACAAGGTTGAACTTTTTGGAAATAATTCCAAAAAGTATGTTTGCCGCAAAAACAACACTGCACATCACCCAAAGAACACCATAACCCCAGTGAAGCGTGGTGGTGGCAGCATCATGCTTTGAGGCTGTTTTTCTTCAGCTGGAACTGGGGCCTTAGTCAAGGTGGAGGGAATTATGAACAGTTCCAAACACCAGACAAATTTTGGCACAAAACCTTCAGGCTTCCGTTAGAAAGTTGAAGAGGAATTTCTCCTTTCAGCACGACAACGACCATAAGCATACATCCAAATCAACAAAAGCATGGCTTCACCAGAGGAAGATTGAAGTTTTGGAATGGCCCAGCCAGAGCCCAGACCTAAATCCACCTGAACATCTGTGGAGTGGGGTGATCTGAAGAGGGCTGTACACAGGAGATGCCCTCGCAATCTCACAGATTTTGAGCGCTTTTGCAAAGAAGAGTGGGCAAATATTGCCAAGTCAAGATGTGCCATGCTAATAGACTCCTACCCAAAAAGACTGAGTGCTGTAATAAAATCAAAAGGTGCTTCAACAAAGTATTAGTTAAGGGTGTGCATATTTAT
>JAVQJD010093885.1:0-11832 GCA_036023655.1 Nannoperca australis | reverse complement strand
TGATGTTCATGAGCTCTTCTCTGGTGAAAGAGGTCCGGGAACTGCAGCACAACACTGATTTAAAACACAAAACAAGAAAAAACAATGCGCACCAACACACCGAGGCAGCCATCTGCGGCGCCATCTTAACTAACTAACATTCAGATGACAAAGAGTCCTGTTCATGTTTCAATGGAGGCAATATCCTGGGGTCTCACTCTTTCCGACACCCCCTTCTTGAGATCACAGGTCGCCTCCAGACATTGCTTGCTGTCCTAGGAGAAGATGTCCTACCCTCTGGCAACATGAGGTAGAGCACATCCCCCCCCCGGTGGTGTCTCCGGAGATGTTACCGGTGACCACATCATCGGGTCTGCCGTCTCAGGATCCCAAGTATCGAGGACCTCTAGATGCCAGTACTCTAGGACCTCCTGCTCCCCCAGCAGGGAGGCTTCTGACAAGGATCCCTCGCTGTCTGCTCCGTCTTGAATTGCCGGAGAAAGGCTCACTGCCTCCTCCTCCTTCCCCACTGGCTCTGGCACGACAACTGCGTCGCCCTCTGCGTTTTCCACTGTTGTCTCCGTTAGGTCTATAGGTGATAACTGACCGTCTATCACCCAATCCGGGATGACCTCCACCAGCGCTCCTAGTGCTGAGTTGTAGTCCCAGAACCCCGGTAGGTTTTGGAACCTACCTGGTGCTTCTTCTCATGATAACCACCCCATAGACAGCAGCCAATCTGACGTAGGGTGGTAAGCCTTGTTTGCTATTGGCCATTTTCTTGGTTCCTGGTTTCTTCCACCTAGAAACTGGTTTCAGCTGCTTCACTTCTTGGATCCCTCTTCTCTTTTGTAATACTGTATTACTGTGTAAGATCCTCTTTTTTATGTCTAATTTCTTGTACTCAGCTTTCTCTGCTGCTTCAGTGGAGCAATCTCGGGCCTGGCTACAGTCTTGCTGTCCAACCTGAAATGACACTTTCAAGCCTGGTCTCAGTGTCTTGTCCTCATGGCCCCGCCATGCTCCTTGGGCAGTTCCTTCGACCTCATGATTCTCATTTGCTCTGACATGCACTGTGAGCTATAAGGTCTTATATAGACAGGTGTGTGCCTTTCCTAATCAAGTCCAATCAGTTTAAATAAACACAGCTGGACTCCAATGAAGGAGTAGAACCATCTCAAGGAGAATCAGAAGAAATGGACAGCATGAGAGTTAAATATGAGTGTCACAGCGAAGGGTCTGAATACTTATGACCATGTGATATTTCAATTTTTCTTTTTTAATAAATTTGCAAAAATTTCTACATTTCAGTTTTTTTTCTGTCAAGATGGAGTGCTGAGTGTACATTGATGAGAAATAAAATGAACTTTTTCGATTTGAGCAAATGGCTGCAATAAAACAGAGTGAAACATTTAAAGGGGTCTGAATACTTTCCGTACCCACTGTATTTTAATTCAATTCAGTTTTATTTCTACAGCGCTGTATCCTACCAGAGTTATCTCAGGGTTCTTTTTCATATAGAGCAGGTCCAGTGAAAACTCTGTTAAGCCTGAGCCCCAAGTTGGGGAGGCCTTTTGAGTTTTTAGTTGCAGAAACAGAGGTCACTCTCTTGGGGACAACTGCTCACAATCTACAAGGCTGTAACTCTGCCGCAGTCTAGTAATGTATACTCTTGCAATCTACAATCACATGACCTCAGTGTTAAAAATGTAATCTGTTTTTATTAAAGTTTAAAGTTTATTAAGTTTATACATTTTGTCACACATTTCATATATGCAGCAGAGTAAAATACTTGATTTTTAGCAATATTTATAGTCTATATGTATACAACCACAGAAATAATTTATCAATTTATCCATTATCCATCGGTAGACATGTAAACCCTCTCTGACTATGACGAGTCGATGTTGTTATGTTACATAAAGACCATCACAGTCATGTGGAGCAAACCCTGATGTTTGTTATCAGTTACAATATGACAGCATAGAGCTAAACTAAGCACAGCTGACCACAGTAAACAGGCTGTTACAGGACAGGACAGGCAAATAATGAAAAAACCTTACTGTCCTAATTAGCCGTGTTTGTGTATTGCTCGTGAACACACTTGTGGTGTGGTTTTCAGAGTGGGGATTCTCTGCAGCGAGGCAGAGCTCCAGTGAGCTGGACAGAGGAGAGAGGGAGGAGAGCAGAGAGCTGGGAGGATGGAGACGACGCCTGCAACAGCCACGTGCTGGCACTCACCTCCCGGTACACACACACACACACACACACACACTCTCACTTCTTATGAGACTACTACTGAGCATGGTGTCATGAGTGTGATGGCTGCTGGTTAGCAGTTTTGTCTCACAGCAACAAGGTCCAGAACTGACTTTGACATGTCAGCCTGGGCCTCTCATCCCACAGTCCAGAAACATGCAGCTTAGGTTAACTGGCGACTCTGAATAGCCGGGAGGTGTAAATGTGACTGTGAATGGTTGTCTATCAGTCCTGTAATAGACATGAAGTCTATTTGACTGTTGTGTATCCTCCAGCCTGCAGACACAGATGAATCTTCAGCTCTGCTTCATCAACAACAGTGAAAGTGAGGAGGAAGACGAGGAGAAGGAGGGAGATAGCAGCAACACACGGGTAACCACCCCTAACACAAGTTCCTGACAAGAGAATATAAGTTAGATTAGCTGCAACTGAGAAGCTCTGTGGTGTAACTGGATGATACAATACGAGTATCAACAGAGCTGCACCCATCTCATGTTCATTTATGTATATCTTCTCCATGTTCTTCATACACTGTTTCTGTTCCCTGCTGCTGAAGAGAGGGACTGTTCAGGTCCATAATAATCCTCAGCCTCCTGCCAAGCCGGAAAAAACTAAATCCAGAGGCATTAGGAACACTCTGAGGAATCTACGAGACAGACTGAGAACAGACCACAAAACACTGGTGAGAGCTAAACATCATTACACTGATGCAGAGCCCTTTTTTGTATTTTCCTCCCAAATACAGTTTATCACACACACACACACACACACACACACACTCTCTTCTCTCCTCTCATCCTCTTGTCTTCTCCTCTCAGACTGCAGCTTGTAGTGATCCTGTAGTCCAGAGGAGACATTTGGAGCCCAGTGATTTACAAAACTTCAGTATTAAGGACCTGAATGCTCTTTGTACATCTCTCAGCCAGGCCATACAAGGTACTCACCTACACACAGTAATTACACTGTGCATAGCTGCATTCTTAACTGCAACCCATATTGTTATGTAAAAGAAAATGTCCTTGTCTTTATTTCTCAGACTCACCACACCTCTTAAGTGCTTCTTTTGATTTGACATTGCATTTTGAGCCTGTTATTTTTCCTTCGGTCCATGTCAGACCTCAGCTCAGAGCTTGTGGATCGCCTCCAGGTCAGAGACCAGCTGAGGACGGAGCAGGACGCTATGCTGCTGGAGGTCCAGGATCTGACATCACTGTGAACCAGCTGAAGTTCACGTGTCATGCAGTCGGGACATTTGAACAAGTGTCACAGTGTGTAAACATTGTGAATCAGACGGTGCCACAGTGGCCTCTGCAGACATCTCAGTCACTCTTTCCTGCTGTCCGTCTGACAGCCAATCACTGTGAAGAGTGTCGCTCCCTGAAAGGACATGGACATTCAGTCCCATAGTATTTTTTTTATGTTGTCTGTGTTGTATATTTATAACGGAAACTTTGTTTCACTAGAGGACAGTGTCCACCAGCAGTAGCTTTAAACTCACATGTGACAGAACCAGCTTTGTCCAGCATGCATGGTCACAGTGTCGGAGCCATATGGTACTGTCACCATCTGAAACTGAGCTGGACTCAACATCCAGCCAGAGAATGGTGGCCTTAAAGGAACACTCTGACATTTGTTTGAAAATATCAGTTCAAATTACATCTCCACAGTGTCCACAGCAGACATAAAGGTGTGGGTCACGTTAAACCCAGCTTAGCACCAAGACTGGAAGCAAGAGAAAACTTAGTGTATAGTTTCCACCTTAAAACACTATCCTAAGAGCCACTCCACACAGGGTCCAAACCAAAAAACACATGCAGAAAAATATTTGTGTGAATACATTTTTAAGTCAGAATCAAAAACGTGTACACTGTTTTCTATTTAAAGTGTATCTAGTAGCAGTAAAGATGCAAATTTGTTTTTCATGCTTAACAAAAGAAAATATATATATTTTGGGTTTAGCCAATCTTGATGAGGTGATAGGAGGGTGGTGAGTTTGAGGTGGGTTCATAATGTTGTTGCCATTTACGGAGCCACTCAATCTTTGTCAAAGTCAAAAGAAGACCTTTAACTGGCAGGGGACCTCAGCCTGTGCTACAAGGTGTGGACAAGTTGTGTGGAGAGACAATTTTGCAACATCCCCACACAGACAATAATTTCATTGGTTCAGTGCTAATTTCTGACAGCGAAATTCATGAAGAAAGAATAGAAACAAAAGGATTTGACTGCCTGCTTGTTTTTACACAAACATGTCAGTTCTGACTTTGTGTGCAAATATTTTTACTCAAGTAAGTAACACAAAATCATGGTGAACTGTAGATGTCTTAGTGGAGAGATTTTAGTTGTTGGAAGCTGCATGTTTTTACTTTTGACAGAGCCAGACTAGCAGTTTGCCCCTGTTTCCAGTTTAAGCTGAGCCAATCAAAAGATCAGTGATGAGACCAATCAAATCATTGGACTGTTTTGTGGATTTGAAGCCAAACTGATGTTCCAGAATGAACATTGGATGTTGTCATGCAGTGTTGATGAAAGTTAGCTTCATTTACCAGATAGGCCCTGCTTCCCATAAAGGTACCCTATGGAGTTTCTGACCCTTACTATCGTTATAGAGCAATGATGGTCAGCATTTTCCTGTTTTTGTTTGTACCAGTAAACAAGAGCATGTGGACAGAGTGATAAATACTGCAGATAGTTTCACACTACTCCCCTGATTGACAGTTGGTGGCAGTCACACGCTAAGACTCCTAGCAATGAGCCAACAAAGGGAAAGACGATGAGACCACAAGCTGGTTAGTCTAAGCATGGTTGTGAGGAATACAGTTGCAAAGCTGGCATTGTAAGTTTCATGAGGAAGAAAGTGTATTCAATCTATTTGTTAGAACTTAAGGTGTGTTTTGGATTGTAGCACTGAATGAAAACACTAACTTACTTTAACGAGAAACGTCCACAGGGTACCTTTTAGGAAATGGATCTGGGTATTAGTATACAGATGATCTAGTAAGAAAAATAAGTCGCTCTTGAAATACAGAAATCAATCCAAAATTGTTTTTTGCCATTCCACGACCCAAATTTTGGGTCCAATATATTGTGGTTAATGTTTAACATTCCTAACTTCATTGAAATGTAGTTTTTATAGTTAGTATGTGCAGGTCTTAAACTGGCTGTTATTATTCACTCCCCAAAACAACCAATGTCACTACAGGCTGGATGAAGTGGATTTATTATTAGTTATTTGTGCTTAGTAACTAAGTTGTTAAACTGTCTCCCTGAAAATTTGTCATGCAAGTTAGTTCAAACTTCTAAACAGTTTGGTTTCTTCTATGGCCCTGTTTCAACATTCAAAAATAGAAGGAATGTTTAGCCTTTTAAAAGAAGAAGTATATCAAATATAGCATCAAATCAACCGCTACCAATCTGTAATGTTAGGGTTATCTTTGGTCAACACTTTACTTTAATACATGCATTTAGCATTGTTTCTAAAGGCGTAAAACTGCAATTGTAAAGGGACTCGTGTTAACACGCTGCTAATTCTGCCATCTGAACAATCTGTCTTTGTTTTCTACTTTGTTTCAAGTGTAGTTATGTTCTCTGATCTTTTTTTGTTCTCTGAGTTTTATTCATGCATGTCTTTGTGTAGGCTTTGTAAGTGGAGTTTGTACAGAACTAGATGGAAACAAATGAAGCACCCTTCTATTTTTCTTCACCAAAGTGCTTTTTGGATATGTACGGGAAGATATTTAAATCTTTTTATTCAATTCAAATTTTTTTTAGCTGTTGTTTAGTTTTTTTAGTCTTGGCACACGATTTTGGTGTTGTTGTTTTAACATATATACTATACAAAAAGAATGTTTACCTGTTATCTTCATACATTCAGAATAATTTCCACAGCACAAATCAGTACAGTCATGTCATCCTCACCACTCTGATGTTCTGACTTTTTTAGTAAGGACTAATCCCATTCACAGTAACTGAATTCGAGTTTATCTGTTAAGCTATCATCAATGAAACTCAACACTTTCTGCACATACTGTTTGTTTCACGTTAAAAGCCTTGCAACAGCTCATTCCTGGTATGCTGTTGGTGTGAAACACTTTCAGGAAGTGTTGAGTTTTCTTTACAGTAGCTTAACATCAAATTAAGAAAACAAGGTACAAGCTATTAGAAAAAATGTAGTGATGCTAAATTTTACATGTGAACCCAATAGCTCAGAGGGTTTTTACCTGGCATTCTTTAGAGACTGGCAGTTATTTGAATACCATATTTTATATCTGAATTTACAGCATACCTTTAGCACCTACAGGGTACCAGTTTTGTGAACCAACCGGCAGGAATTTCAAGAGAAGTTGTTCTTAAGGGCCTTGACAAAGCAAGACAACATCCGCACACTTGGCTCCAACAGCTGATGGTCCGTTTAGTGTGTCAGGCTCTAATAGCTGTGAGTGGACATTACAGAGTGTACTGTAATGACCTTTAGTATTGTGTAGACAGAAATCTATTAACATAGTACTTCCTGTCTCCTACTATAGTCAATGTTAACAGTGTTATGTTTCAAACATGACTATAGTATATACCTAACCTTTAAAGATGAACTCCTGCTGTTATTGTACCCAATAGTGCCTCCACATCCCAACATTTTCATCCTATGATCAACACTCAGCCAATCATATGAGTACTGATCATGGTTTTTAATGATGTTGCCTTTATGTCAAAATGAATGTGGGTTGTTATCCAAGATAACTTCATTCAAACCTACGTTAGAAGAAGCAAGTTGGCTAGATGAGAATGAACATGATCCTTTAATCTCTCTGACATCATGTTAAAATATATATACAAGAGCAGTATCCTGACAAACTCCTTGTTTTATTTACATATTAATGCAAATAAATCTTCAATCAGCAGAAGAATATGAATTATTTAGAATTACTTGTCTTGTATTAATCTGTGTATAGAAAAAAAACTGTCAATCAATTTGAGATTGATCACATGCTGGGTTGACCATTTCTTTTACATTTTGTAACAGATTATGCCATTAAATGAATAACGTTTAATACCGATCAGTGATGTCCGTTTCAGAGCAGAATAGCAGTATTTTTACATTTAGCAGGTTGATGTGCTGTGTATTGGTCAGTGGATGAATAAATTGTCACCTGCATGTAACTCGGTCACACTGCTGACTCTTTGTATGCATTGCATGGTTGTCTGTGTGTGTGTTGTAAAATTGTTCAAATGACAAAATGTTTCTGCATCTCAGTTCAGGCCTTTAGCCATCCTATTCAACAGTTTGTTCTAGAGAAAGATATGAGTTGCTGACCAGATTTTATGAAATTGATATTGAGGATGATTCAGAAATACTTTGATAACCTGCTGATCTTTTTTCTACTGCCACTGTCACTGTCAAGTCAAACATTTTAAATATCAAACTTTAACAGGCTGTGGAATTTGCAGAGGACATTGATGCTTGAATAGGGATGAAACTTTCTGGTTTAGGTTTATCCTTAAATAATACCATCTGCTGGAAGAATTTTAACTTAAAAATTCACATTTACTGATGTATTTTATGTCGTAGAACAAAGTGTGAAAATCTCTTGAGCTTGTGTTAACCACAGACCTTATTTCAGGCATCTAACCAAAAACCTATTCAAGAAACCCACTGACTTCCAGATGAGGGAACAGGAAGTGCAGAAATGCTAAGATGGGGGAGGTGGAGTCATGGGGAACAGTGTCAGGACTGTCCCATTGTCTTTCAAAGCGACAGTAGAACTCATTAAGTTGGTTGGCCTGGCACAAGTCATTAATGGAGTGGGGGTTGTAGTTGGGCCCACAACAGACAGAAGCAGATTCATTGGCTGAGAACTGGTGTTGGAGTTTCTCAGAGTACAGTTGTTTAGCTTCTCTCAGACTCTCTAAACCTGGCCCTGGTCCCACTCCTGAATTCTTCTTCCTTTTGTAGCCTTAACTGTATGAGTTTAGCTGTGAACCAGGGTTTGTCATTGTTATATCTCACCTCTCCTTCAGGCGGTTGCTATGGTTGTCCGTTGTCACAATTCTGTGTGTGATCTTCATGGACAGGATCTCAAGGCTCTCCCGGGATGAGGAGCAGGACCTCCAAGAAAAACTGGATTGCTTCTTCTAGGTTGGGAGTGAGTTACTGCCACAAGCGAAGGACTTCTAGTATCTCTTTGTCTTGTTCACAAGTGAGGGTGAAATGGAACATGAGATGTACAGGCAGATTTGTGCAGCATCAGCAGAAATGCAGGCATTGTACTGGACAGTTTGTGGTGAAAAAAGAGTTGAGCTAGAAGGCAAAGCTTTCGATTTAGCATTGACCCCAGGTTAATGTGGTTTTATCTGCCTGCAGGCCAGTGATTCCACTATAGAGTTTCTTTTGCTGGTGCTCACTTTTCAGTGAGGGTGCTCTGAAAATTCTGTGATGGGAATGATCACAGTGAAATAGTTGACTTTTCGTCATTGGTTGCACTGATAGTTGCCTCTGTCTTCTGCTGCAGGTTTGACTGGCTGATGAAGTCAAAATGGTGGGAATTTACTCTATATCCATTTCACTCTGTGTTGAGTTGATTCTGTCTCTTGATCATTCTTATTATGAAACTGTCCCCCTGTCTGTCCTCGCTAACAGACACCTCTCTTGTGTTTATCTGACTGGTGAATTTTAGACTCACCCTTGGGAATTCATTCTGTTATGGAATTCCTTATCTGACTGGTGGCTTGTTTGGGTCTTGAACGGGAGACATAGGGTGGGACCTACCAGCCAGATCAGTTGCCTCACATACTTGCTCCCTATAAAGACAGTGAAGCCAGATTCTTTTCCACCCTTCTTGACTGTGACACCTTTTGAGTGCACATCAACAGGTCCTTTCTGCAGAAAGCTTAATAAATGCTCAAAAGACTTTGGTGATTCAGAGACTCTTTGATTTCAGATTTCCACCACAAACTTGGTCAGAAGTGGGATTGCTCGTCTGAGTTTGTCCAGACTCCATGTGGAAGGTGACAGCACATCCTGAAGTTTGACTTCAGCCTCAACCTCCCCGCAAAACAGGGTGGAGACTCTTAGGGATTGCTAATATCATCTACAGCCATACAAGCATCCTCAGCTGCAATCCCCGTCCTCATCTTCATCCTCCGGCTTTTTTTGGTCCTGACCAGTTCAATGCATGCTGTGCCCATTGGCCATATCAGATCACGTGTGTTGGCTTTATGCTTATTATTCTTAAAGTAATCGGTTTGTTTTATTAATGTATTTATTAATTTTCAAACTATAAATTGTAGTATCCAGTAACAAGGGAGCATGTACTGAGGATCACTGTTAGTTTACAGGGATTGAATATAATCAATGAACTGCCTCAGAAGTACATAAATGTACATGTATCAGGGTGATCAGCCACAATTACAAAATATCCAGCTCAGCTCAAGAGATGAGAAGAGAGGGAGTCACACACACACAACGGTGAAGCAGGGGAAATAGAAATGGATGACACACAGTGAGGGATAGAGGGAGGGACTGAATTACCATAGAAACTGGTCAGACTGTTCAGAGAAGCGGCAGAAAAAGGTGAAAGCTGAAGTGGTCCAACTGTCAAGGTCACTGTTCCCTCAAACTGCTTCCACACTGATCACTGATTATAGCTGATGTTTGCTTAACTTTTTAAAGAACCAGGAAATAGTGTATTTTGAAGCTGCTGACATATTAGCTGCTCAGTAAAAGCCTTTTGGATCCGTTTGTGATTATTCTAATGGGCGACAGATAGAACAGGAGCCATATGGAGTAAAAGTCATCGCTGGCACAGGTAAGCTCTTTATCTAACAGCAGATTGCAGTGATGCAGGTATTTATGAGTTTGATGGGTAAAACAATACACTCCTAATGCATTTTTTAAGACTTTACAGTGGTTATTTTTGGCCCAAAGGGTTTGCTAAAGCACCAACAGTTAATTTTTAAACATCAGTTCAAGAATGTATTTTGAAAGTAGCTGGAACATTTCTAAATTAGATTGTATATGAATTCAGAGGCAAATGAACATCAAGCTGGAGTTTGTGTATCCTGGGTTTTCTCAGAAGCTATTAGCTGCTCCTGGAAAACAACCTCTTTTGAGTTCGCCTCCGAGCAGTCCCGAATAGAAAAATGTGCACTTCAAGTGACCGGCTCGTTAACATAGCAGTAATTGTGACATTGATTTTGTTAAAGCCGGTTGTCTGTATGTCCTATATATTTTTCCTTTTGGTCACAACTTGTGCATTCTGTCAGCAGCAGAAGGGTTAGTTCAAAAATCTAAGGAAATTTCCTTTAACAAAGTCCCATACAAAATAATTGTAACTAATGTAACAATGATTGAGCTAAATTAAAGAACATATGTATACAAATGTATACGATTTACATAGAGATGCTCGTCTTAAAGCAGTGTGTTTGCCAGGTTTAGCTCCTAAACCAAAAATGTTTTATATTTTACATGCTGACAATTTGTCATGTAAAATCTATGTAATTTGTAGTTAAGGTGTTGCTACCATTTCAGGCAACTTTTGATTTCCATTGATTTTGGAGGAGAAAGAAGGAGAAGGAGAACATAAAGCAGTACAGTACAACAGCAATAGCAACACTGGCGGTCGAGCAGGAACACGGGGGCAGCAGGAGCACCCACAGATCCAGACTCCACAGCGCCGGAGGCAGAAATACCTGCAGAAAGAGATGTCTTTCCTAAAGCGCTTCCATTGTCAGTGAATGGGGACAAGATCCACAGTTCTTCCTCTGGGTAAAAAGTCATTCCAAAGTTTATCTGAAGATATAATGAGACTTCAGCGATCTAACTTTAAAAAAAGTATTTTTGGTACCAAATTCCCTCTTTGTGTTTTCACAGACTGTGTGTCTGTGCTGAGCTGCAGCAGAGTGACAGTAACACAAAGAGGGAAGTTGTTACTAGATAGAGTGTAACCTTATTGATTTGTGTGTCTCAGGCTGCTGAAGCCGCATATTAAGTTAACACACATAATTAGGACTGTGGAATTGCATTTGTTGTGACCAGTTTTATGTTAGTTTTGACATAAAAAAAACATGATAGCACACCATGTGGCATTTGGTTACACAAGCCATCTAGGCAGTTTAGAAAAGGAAAAGAAAGTCAGTGCAGTCTGACCTCACGAACATCCATAAAGCCATACAAGAAGATGACAGAGGTTGTCACAAATCACCCTTCAGATAAGCACTACTCAGTGCTTCCTCAAAACAAATTTTCAAAGACTATGCTCCATGCTATTTAAACCCGGTTTCAAACAGCAGTCAAGTCAAAATGCAAGAAAGTCATGATTTGGTGGAAAAGACTGATGAGATCCACTTTTGTGACACTACCTATTAATGACAACATTTTGTGAGCTGGGGCTACCTTGAAAAATAACATGGAAATCAAAAATGCTGTGGTCCAAGGGATTCTTCACCAGCAAACTGCTATTTCACATGTCCCCTTCTGATCAGAGTGCGCATGCGCTTGTAAGTGCGTGCTGCCCGATACGGTTGCTCCGCTCGTCTTACTTGCTCTTTTAAATCTTTTTGTTATTTAACTTTGTACTTATGGGTTTTTTGTTTGGTGTTGAC
>JAVQJD010093869.1:0-11766 GCA_036023655.1 Nannoperca australis | reverse complement strand
TTCTTTAAAGTTAAGACTAGTTTAAAGTCATCTTCATTGAAAAGTACAGTGCTTTTCCTTCAAAAATAAGGACATTTCAATGTGACCCCAAACTTTTGAACGGTAGTGTATATATCACTATATTATTATACTAGGAAAGTGATAAGAAATTAGGAGCAAATAAACATATGTATGTATGACTAAATACCATAGGAACATTATGTGATTGTGACAGCTTTGTTGGGTTTCCTGCTCTCTGTCGCCTTTCAAAAACAGGATGCAGGAAGAGGGGGAGCTGAGCTTTATTCATAGGTTGACTCAGCTCAACTGAAACGTGGCTTTCAGGTGGTTGTTTACAAACTTTCCCCTCCGGCAAACCACACAGAGTCAACAGGCTGCACACTTGCAGGACTGACTCCTCCACACCAGTTCATTGCAGATGCACCTTTACAGTTCCCCCACCAGCGCCTGCATGGTTTCCTCTATGTGGTCTCTGCATGGGTAGATTGTATATAGGTGGGGGGTGGGTGGTGTGACATTAATATCAACACATTGTGACCTATTCGATCTTATATGGTAATAAGATTGCATACGAAAAGGTTGACAGCATTCCCTCTGAGCCCTCCTGTTCTGCCAAACAATAAACAGCAACCGTGTGTCTGTTCCACTTCTTAGTTCCAGAACCACATCCCCATTCTTTACATGCAACTTTTTCAGCACTTCCTTTAAAATAAGGGAAAAGGGGCTTTTACTCATTTGTGTTTTTCTTTTTTATGGACTTGGTTTAAAACATAAAGACAGTTTATTTTAAAACCAAGACATGTTGGTTTATTTTCTCGCTCTTCAAATGATACATAAGGTTACTAGCAATTGAATGTCGCACTTGAAGCAGTTCAGCAGATCTGATGAAGTGGATGTGATTGTATGATTCTTACATTTCTTGGGTTGTATCCACATGTCTGAAAGCAAGTAAGTTGTTTTGGATAATAGATCAGTGAAATTAATGTAACGTAAAATCATGAATGGAAACCTAGACACAAACATGTTCCACGAAGTAGGACATATAAAAGCCAAGGTATGAGCTGTTACAATATCTGAAGAGCTGAGTAACAATCTGCAATAGCAGGATGGATGCAAAACATGTTTGTCATAGAAACTGTAAATAAACATCTGCATTTACATCCAAATCAATGATTTAGAACAGTCCGTTATTAATTTCCAAGGAAGCTACAGATAAAAGCCACATGTTTATCTCACATATAATACTGTAATAGGTAAAATTCATCTTCAAATAAAACATTTACATAGACTATTTACACTGATACATAACACTGATTCATTTCCTTCATTTGGCAGCATCAGATTTAAATTGAAGGAGCTCAGAGAACTGACTGTTACATAAGTAATTAGGCAAAACGACCTCATCTTAAAGGTACTTTGCCTACTCATTTCCACCCTGTCAAAAGAAAGTAAAACCATTCAGTGTCCCATTTCTCAATGAGCTGAACGGTTGTCCTTCATCCACTGTTCAGTGGATATGACCACTGTAGCGTCATGGGAACGCTTTTATATTTCAAACATATATATCAAACATTTCCCAACCAAAAGGGATTCTTTGAAAGAACCTCAAGTTTCTTTTTATTGCGCTGGGTATGACTGTACGTTCTCATGTCTCACTTCAACAAACCCACCACAGGCGTACTGTACCGTATCATGCTTACTGTAACGTTCTCCTTTGGCCAAATACAGAACTTCAGATTATCATAATAAAAATCAGCAATGTTCATGTCCGTCCAACAGAAGGCGACATACTCTTCATTATAACTCTCCTTGGCTTGTAGCACAAAAGTATGTGAACACTCAAACACAAACAGCCATGTGTTTGTTGGACAGAACCATAGCCGTTCACATGCTGCTTACACAACATTTTGGATTCTGTCTGGCGGCAGGGATTTGCACTGAGCTATTTCGAGCAGCTCTGTTAGTTTATTTGATTTCAGTGTCACTCATGGTTTGGGCTTTGCACACTCCCTTGCCGATGACTTCAAAGGCAGCTCCCTTGTAAGTTGCAACACACTGGCCGTCCGTCCGTAGGTCTGGTTGGACTTGCTCCCACACCTTCTTTTTGGGGTTGAGCTCTTCGTCTGGTTCACCTGCAATCAAGAAGTCAGTTTGCATACATTACATTAGAAGAACGTCCTTTGTTCTCTACAAATTCATCACAAATGCAATACCTATGGGTCCAGGACTGACATCGTATTATATATGTCCTTGCATAACTGACTCAGAACAGCAAAACTACGGGTGGTAATATGCAGCCTCCAATATCCTGGGAAGGCTTTCCACCAGATTATGGAAACTGGCTGCAGGAATTTGTTCCCTTTCAGCCACAAGAGATCAGTGAAGTTTGTCAATAAAGCCTGGATCCTGGAGGTGTTTGATGCTATTTTTATGGACCTCGCACCCTGTGCACATGTTCAAACAGGAAAGAGCTTTTTCTAAAATGTTTCCACAAAGGGTGACGCACACTGCTCTGCAGACAGACAGACAGACAGACAGACAGACAGACCTACCTATATATAGGTCTAACTCAGAGACAATTATTGATAAGTCACTCACACACAGTTATAATATTCATAGTCTGGTTAGTTGGAAATGGTTGTTACATGTGAGTCTTATGCTAATGACTAATCTGTTTTTGAAGGCACAGTAATCAGGTGATGGTACCTGGGAAGCCCTGGAAAGTGACTCTGTCCCCTGGTACTGATCCACTTGGAGGATCAAGGATCTCGACCTTGTCTGGTGAGCTGGCACACATGACCATAGCCTGGGACACCACTCCTCTCATCTTGGCTGGCTTCAGGTTACAAAGTAGGACTGCCATTCGGTTTTGCATCTGCAAGACAGAGAAGATGAAATGCATTTTTACAGCCCATATGCTCTTGACAATACAAAGCAGAAACATGTTAAAAACAACTGATTTTCATACAATTATGCAAATTTGAATCCCATAAAATCAATCAGATCTTAGAAAATAATACAACTCATTGAGATACATCCTTTTAGCATTTATCTAGAATCACTCTTGTTATGATAAATCACTTTAAAAAAGGGTTTCAGTGGTATGATACATTTGTCATCTCTTGGCAAGGATTGTATGCTTTGAAACAGTGTTTACATAACATAACATTTCCATAATGCATTTCCTCAGATATTATATAAAATATTTATATTTGGCCCTTGTTTGCTCGACCAGAGTTAGAGAATATACCACAAATAAGATCACAAAACAGTCAAATAAATTGGATTTAGATTTACTGGCTCTGTAAGTCAGGGCTCTGTGTAGAAGGCAGTCATATTCTTCCGAAACCAAACTGGTAAAACCTACATTTATTTTACAGACCTTGCTCCGTGCAGGGGTTAGGGTTAGTGTCATGTTGGAAGAGGAAAGCGGCTTCCACAGAGTGTTGTTGTAAAGTTGTAAACACACTATAGTATAACATTTAGACAGGAAATCTGCTGCTTCACCATACAGTTAGATTTTAGACAATAGTGTGCTTCCAGCTTTAAGAAAATGGGAAGACCCTTTCCTGTTTCATCATCAGAATTCCCCGCAGAGTCCTGACTTCAGGCACATCATATCTGTATGGATGGACTGGCACTCCGACTGTGAGCGAGGCCCTGTTTGTTGCCCCAAATCAGTGCCAGAGCTCACTGACGCTCTTGAGGCTGAATGGGAGCAAATCCCATGATCTTTTAAGATCTTTTCTAACCAGCCGATTGAACTTTTTCGTGGAAAAACCACACCACACACATATTATTATTACAAGCAAGTCTTTTTTTATGTCTAAACACAAGTCTGGAGGAAATCTTTAACAATCTACAGGCTTGCACCCTGGGGCCTGATGTTGCATTCAATGCCCTTCAGATTAGATCTTTAACACATTTTAAATCTATAAATATGTATGAATCTCCACATACATTCTGTAATATGCCAATTCAGCAATTCACTCAACTGCTGTTAATTGTAAGAGTTGAACAGATTATCTAATTAGTTGATTGACATTTGACTGATAATGAATTTGCAGCTATTTTGATAATCCATTTATAGTCGCTTCATCAATTGTGGAGTATTTCTGCATTCCTCTGTCTTGTATTGTCTGTATTATACCTTTGGGTTTTGGACTGTTAGAAAATCTAAAAATGTACAGACAAATTAATGAATCAAGTAAATAATCTGTAGATTTATTGTTTAGGGTTATTTAAAGCAGTAATAATTATATCTGAATTTCACATAATATTCAAGAAATTCCTTAATCCCACAGCACAAACCAATATCTAAGAGTAATAGTGTACCTGCTCCGCAGGTATGTGCTTAGCTAGCTTGCTGACCACTGTCCTGTGAGAAGCCTCTCCAACATCAACCTGCTCCAAAAAGAGACCGTCAGTCTCTGGAAGCTGCAGAGCTGTGATTATACGTCCGACACGCAGGTCCAGACAAGACACGTCCACCGTGGCTTCATCTTGGCTTGTGGCTGCATCTGCTTCCTCCCCTCCTTGCATGAAAGAAAGACAAGAACTGTTACAATTATCGTGTAAATGAACTCACGATGGATTTAGCCTTAAAATCGTTTATCGCTGCAGTGTTTCATCAAGTGTTTCATCAAGTGTGGATGATAAGAGGCATCTGTGGAAGGGTTGTGCTAGTGTAAAAAATGAAAAATCCTCATTTAAAAGCGTTCTGCCTAACCGGTAACTTACAGGAATCGTAGTGGCAACAATACTGGACAGATGTCTGAAATCAGCAGCATGCAATAACATTTATATATATATTTATTTGACTACATCTTCTATAACCGTTTGAGAACTGCCCTTTCCTGTTTCAACATGACAGTGTTTCTATGCACAAATGGTTTTCTCAGTTTGTTGTGGAAGAACTTGACTGAGCTGCACAAAGCTCTGACCTCAACTCCGACTAACACATTTGGGAGGAACTGGAAAGCAGACTGTGAGCCAGATGTTATCGCCCAACATCAGTGCCTAAACTCACTAATGCTCTTGTGCCTGAATGGGAGCAAATCCCTTCAGCCAGTAAACGTTTCCAAAACCTTGTGGAAGGCCTTCAAGGGGAGCAGAGGCAGAACATTATTGCCCATGATTTTGGAGTGAGACTTAGTTTTCTGAAGTACATCTAATGGTAAGCAAAAAGTGAGTCTTTTTTCCCCCTCTGCTCATTAAAACCACTGATATGCTTCTGATATAGACGTACTGTTGCCAGTCTTGAATGGTAAACCAGGAAAAATTGCAGCCTTGAGACACAAAACGCACACTCAGATGTTTCTGTACAGAAGAAAAGTGTAATAGAACAAAGCAAGTACAGGCCTTGTGTTCTAAAAGTCTGTTCCTCCTTTGAATAGTTGTTTCCCATGCATTGCCCTCTGTTGCTGGGTTTAGGACAGACTGGGTTCTTGGGTCGACGTCAGAGAAAACACAAATCTACAGGGATGCAGACTTTGACACAACACCAGCTCTGAATTTTAATAAGTGCCAAGCAACAAGGCTGGATTACAATCCAGGCAAAGTGAGCTGCAAGTCAGTGAGGTACAATATCAACAAAAACAGGCCATGCATTATTTGCTAATGTTGTTGCCCTGCCTTGAAGAAATGTCAATGTCAAAATCTAGTTTTACATAGAGCTACAACTGACAAAAAATAAATAAAGAAATCTGAATCACAATTTCTCAGAGCCAGAGATGACATATTCAGATTGCTTGTTTTGTCCATATATAGCTCAAAACCCAGAACTATTTTGTTAATTATCATGTAGGACAAATGGAGAAAAAGCACATTTCAGAGGCAGCAAATGTTTGACATTTGTACTTGAAAGGATAATAAAAAAATGATGCAGAATTCTGTGAGTCTCCGAATTGATTTATTAACAAATCTTTACATAAAATTGTGTTTAGCCTAATTTAATCACCACAGACTGACAGAGAAACTTTAGGGCCAGGTAGTGAGGGCCAACAGGCCCCCGGGCATCTTATTTACCACGAGTCCACTTCAGGTGTTTTCTCTGAATGCATACTGTGACTTTGAGAAGTTTGAGTTTTGAATAACAACTTATTAAAATGTGTCAGTTATAAATACGACTGAAGCTCTTGTCTTGTGGCTGAATGGGAACAAACTGCAGCAAGGAGCCAAAATCCCGTGGAAAGCATTTCACAAGAGCATCTTGGAGTGAGAATGGGCTTCAATATGAGAGCACCCAATTTTGGGGTGAGATGTTCTGCAATCACATATAAGTGTGAAATTGCCAGAAGTGTGTGGACACTAGCCTTACACTTGTATGTGACAGCCGACCCTCTCATTCCTCCCGTCCTGAACTCACTTTTATGCTTGTTGTAGGAGGACACTCGGCCACGGAAGCCCATCTCATGAAGCTCCCGGCGGACAGTTCTGGAGCTCACGTCGGCCCCGGAGGCGGTCTTAAACTCGGCGGCGAGAGCTTCCACCGTGGGCAAACAGTTCCCCAGCGCTACTTTCTCCAGCACTTGACGGTCCTCCTCCTTGAGCTTGTGCGGTCGGCCGCTCCGAGGCAGAACCGTCGTTATTCCTCCGCGTTTCCACCTCAGGATCACTGCGCTCACGGTGGACCGCGGCAGGTTTAACAATGCAGAAATCTCACGGACGGACTTTTTGCACAAGTGGCATCCGACGACGGTGCCCCGCTGGAAGTCACTGAGCTCACCACGAACCCCTCTGCCGCTACAAGCGCTTGGAGACTGCATCTTACCTCACCTTCCTCCTCCTCTTCTTTTCCTCTTTTTCTTTCTTCTATGGTTTTTTGGCAGTTTAAACGCTACTGGGCCATTTACTGCCCTCCGCAGGATACAAAGCGCACTACAGATGCCAGTTTATTAGGCTGCACCTAGCTAAAGAAAACGTAGTACTTTATTAATTTCAAATTAGGAAAGAGTGCAAATATAAAATAAACAAAATAAACAAAATCCAAGAATATAAGATTATCAGACATCAGGTTAATGGTAAGTATCACAATATAAATAAGTTAACGGTTAGGATCACAGATATGTATATATAAGAAGTGGCATACACAGTATGTATAACATCAAATCTGAGTACAGGTATATGGTTACGTTCAATGAATTATACCATGATATTTCACGTAGTGTCCCATTATTGCACATTAGAGTAGAAAAACTAGTGCAGTCTAGTACAACAAGCCAGGGCCGTTTCCTGCTCTATGCAGACTATGCGGCTGCAAAGGGCCCCCAAAGCCAACAGCCCCCCCCACCCCCCAAGCTGCCATTTTAGCCTTTTTAAAGAAAAATTTTATGAAATTAAAATGACCGTTCTCTCTTAGCCAAGTGCCCTTTTGTATTGAGTGAAAGCACCTATATGCTCAAGAATCTGGGCTCATGTTTTGCATAGGGCCCCCAAAAAGCTAAAGACAGCCCTGCAACCAGTGGTGGAAAAAGTATTCACATCCTTTACCTAAGTAAAAGCTCTAATACCACAAATACTCCACTACAAGTAAAGGTCCTGCATTTAAGTCCATTTGTTAAGTAAAAGTATGTAAGAAATTTGAGTTAAAATGACTTAAAGTATCAAAAGTAAAAGTACCAATTCTTCAGGAAATGGTCCCTGTGACTATTCTTCTCTTATATCGGATGTTTTTGGATTAATATTACTGCTGCATTGATGTGTATGTTGCATTTTACTGCTGTAGATGCTTAAAGTTGTACTGACGTTAACTACTTCTTATACTGATGGGCAGTTTAATCTACAACAATACATCATATTCTATAAGATCCTCATATGTTTGTGAGAACCACCTATCTCTAACAAGTCAACCTTTCTGGTTTTTTGAGCTTTGTGACAATGCATTTTTCAGCTTATTGTATTTTATTTTTTTATTGTTTACACCTGAACATAATGTTATAAAAATAATAACTTTAATTTATAACGTCTATTTCATGAACACATATGATTGCTTTACAGTATAACTTAACAGAGGGTTAAAAATAAACATAATGATTTGAAGAGGTGAAAATGAGATGATAATTACTGTAAAACAAATACAACAATGTACAATCAGTTACGGAGCCATGAGTTAAAAGTTAGTTTTGAGGTGGGATTTAAAAGAGGACACTCACTTTTGGGTGGTACACATTCATTTTCCTAATAATTCAGCAGTTTAGTGTATTTGGAAACTGTGGGAACACATGGGTTCACACCGATTGGTTAAAGATTAAGGGTGGATGGCGCCACCTCGTGTTAACTCATTGACATAGACAATGTCAAAATGTGTGTTTGTGTTGTTGTTGTGTTGTGTTTCTGATCCTAGTTTAACTTGAGTTCTGTTTTATAGAAAGTCCATTACCCAATTCTAATCACCCTTTCCACTAAAGATATAATTAATTCCCTTTAATTAACAGAACCTCCTCCTACATGGAATCATATACTTTTTATATATTAAACAAATCTATGGCCATAACTTCCTCCATACTGTTGTGAGTGTGTGTAATTGTATCACTTTCCTAAAGTAATGTGCTGCGGATCGCTATGGAAGCACATTGCTGCCATTTGAAAAATAAATTACCAAAAGTGTTACCTCGCTTTTGAGCTCAAAGCTCATAGGTTACCATTAACATAAATTATATTTATATAACTGACTTTTTCATAAACCTGTATAGTTTGTCCCCCTCACAATCAGGAAACTCTTCACATACTTTCCATTTAAAAAACCCTTAAATGCCCACAGGAATCTAAAATAAACCCTGACATATGTTCACAGAGAGGTGAAAGCATTAATCAAACAGGCTTCTTGTAACACAACAAATTGTGTCAACAAATCAGTATTTAGTGGCTCAGCAATATGTCAAAGATCTATATACCTGAGTGGGAGAAATGGTTTTCTTTTTCCAGATTATAATAGATTACTTTATTCTGGTTCCCTTGACTTTACTTTTCAGTCACACTGAAACATTGCTCTAATAGTGTTCATTACAAGTGTCCTTTATGTAGCAAAACATACTTTTTATTGAGCTTATGTAAAACAAACAAGTTTATCAAAGTTGAAAAAACCTGATTCAAATTTATTTATAAGTCACAATCATAGACATTCCCCTACACGTGCGTCATGGTACAAGAAAAGGACATAGACACCTCTAATCATACTTACAATTGATTTATATTACAAAATAGCAATGCTGTTATTTCTGCTGGGTATAGTGTACAATATATTGATACCTTTCCCCTCCACCGGACATACACACAATATTACAGGTACAATATCACAACATTATACAATAAGCAACAACTGAGTCATGTGCCATGTTCAATACTGTAGCCCTCTTTCTTAAAAGCCTTACATAAAAAAAGTCTTTCTAAAGTCATTCAGTACAGCCACTCCCTGTTCACTGGAGGGTTAAAGTGCAAGACAGGAACGTTTCAACAAACAGGAGAAAACACACAACAAGAGAACAAATAGAAATACATGACATCCTTGATTAACTACGTATAATAAAACTATGTTGGGTCATGCTTTATTTTACAGGTCCATAATTTCAAAATCATTTTCAAATTTTAAAGAATTTCCTTGAACAAACAACATAATTTGGTACAAATTTTTGGGAAAATAGGCACTGATCAATTGCTACATTGATTTCAGTTCATTCCAATGAATTGCTACTGCTTGCAAGTTTCTTTTTCTTCTTTTAGTATGACTTGTGGCTAACTACCACGTGTTATGCTGTGGCATTATTTATTGGTGGATGTGTACTGTACTGTTTTATGCATATTTAGTATCCTGTGTATTTACATTTTATGAGATGTTATTTCATTCCATTTTTTAAAACAGTCTTTAAAACATCTAGCCAAGGACATGATAATCCTTTTTTTAAATTCTAACTCTGAATAATGCATGGGTATGTATGAATATTTAGTTTAGATAAAGCTTTTCTATTTTCCCCCAAATTAGGAACAAATTACAGTTTTTCCCAGGAATTTATGGACAAATAAAATAAAGTGTTACGCAATGTTGTAGGTATAATTAAGGACAACAATCCCGCATTACTTCATTACTACACTGAATGCCATTACATGTACACCAAAGTCTTTTGTGTCTTAAAAATTCTTTAAGTTCTTTATTCCTACAAGTTGTTATTGAAACACTGTAAACAGACAAAACTGAGAGATGACCGTACAGCTTAGTCACATATTTCTATGTTGTTCTGTAAAAAGAAGGCCTAATCCAACTTTAGTCAGACAGAATCAAGTGAGCCGACACTGGAAACGTGTGCTTTGCTTTTTCTTGTCGCTATGCCGACCAAACAAATGCTGCAGTGTTTGTTATGATTGTATGTGAATGTGAGAACAAGTTGAGATGACAGAAGAAAGACACATGGATTCAAAGCGTGGCACAAGCAAGAAAGACGAGGGGAGCAACAGATACGGATGTTGTTGTGTGCTTCTGGGTTGTCTTATGTATTGTGCTGTCTCATTGCCCATGTGGGTTGATGTAACCCACAAGAGGCTTAAAGATCCCCATTATGCTGGCTGAGACTTAAACATCTGTATCTATAATGTGCTGGCAAGAATCACATTCATCCTGCACCTTCATATCCGCAACACAAGAAATGTATAGCTAGAGGTAAACCAGGCAGACTATTACCACGCTAGTATATGAGAATGTACATTCATGAGTGCGTCATGTTGAAATTGTAGGTTATATGTAGAATTGTCATTATGTGCTAATAGCTGAACATGAAGTGAGGTAATATAAAAACTTCTGTCAGGTTATTTCCCAACTGCAGGAAGAATAAAAAGAGAAACACTGATGACAGAACCAAAATATTCTAACTTCTTACTTTAGCAACTAGTATTATCTATAAATTGGTATCTATGTGGATCAAGCTTCTACAGCCAAGAACACACAGCTTCACAAAATGCTTGAAAAAAATTAAGAATTACAATGTGCCTCTCCTAAAACCAACGCTCTCACGAAACAATGAAACATTTGCCCCTACATTCGACGATCCTTCAATGATTGACCCAAACAGGGGAGTGTGCACATGTGCATGTTATATAACAGGGTCCCAGGTGGCTGCAGGACATAATGGAAACAATGACTGGAAATAAAAGAACCCTGTTAAATTCCACTGACTCCATCCAGTCCGTCAGCAGGTCTGTGTTTCATCAGTGTGATCAATGTAAGGGGAAACAGATCCAGTCGAGGCTAAGATTCTGCTGATCTTGTTCAATATGATACCACTGAAAAAGTAATTAGGAGGTGATTGACGGGACTACAACTGAACAATAAAGAGATGAGTAGAACACTAGATTCTACTACAAACAGTAAGAGACGATGAATGTAAATTAACAGTCGACACTGCCATGGAAGTCTAAGAATACTTCCACACTAAGCCGGCTAAATTTAAAAATGCATCTGTATTTCTTTGTTTTGGCCCTCCATCTGGTATTCAGAGTGGAGATAAAACTGAAAACTCCAGCCTGGCTTTTTAATGTGGATGTTGAAAACAATACAAGGTTTGGGAGGACAATTGAGACTGTCTTATATACTGTACTACATATACACATATATATATTTATATACACACACACATATATATACATATATACACACATATATATACATATATATATATATATACACACAAATATATATATATATATATACACATATATATATACACACACACATATATATATATATATACACACACATATATATACACACACATATAT
>JAVQJD010093862.1:0-10567 GCA_036023655.1 Nannoperca australis | reverse complement strand
CACGGGGGCAGCAGGAGCAACCACAGATCCAGACTCCACAGCGCCGGAGGCAGAAATACCTGCAGAAATCTTTGGGAGAGAGAGAGAGAGAGAGGGGGACGAGAGAAGCACAGCTAGGGAGTGATGTGCCAGGCAGTTTCATGGCTCTGAGCAGCCGCCAGCAAACCAGTGAAGACTCCAGGAAGTTACTGCTCCCACCCAAGAAATAATCTGGCACATAACTACCGAAAAACAGGGAATTTCCATTTTTAAACTTCAATTTGTTTAAGGATTTTACAAATCGAGCCATGTTAGCTATTTCCCCCCATTTCCAGTCTTTGTGCTAAGTTAAGCTAAGCTAAGCTTCTGCTGGCTTTAGCTTCATGTTTATCCTGCAGATATGAGCGTGGTATCAATCTTTTCATGTAACCTTCCGCCAGAAAACGAATAAGCATCCTTGAACAAATGAGCAACTTGTGCCTTTTGGTTTCCAGAAACTCTCCCAGATGATATTGATCAGGTTGTCAGCCTGAATATAGCAACATAGCAAAATATAAACACTTGAAGTGAGAACAGCTAATAATTAATGTTAGGCGAAAAGAAGGGGGATAAGGAACAACCTCTATCTTATTGACACTGGTAACGCACAATTCAGTCTTATTTACTAAGTTTATTTTACTGTACAAATAACATAACGCATAACGCACTACAGCTTACAAGTCCTTTGGGATCAATGAGTACTGTAGTAGTTCAGGCTGTGATCCATTTAAACAGAACCCATGCTGGCTCGGGCAGGATTAGATTGGGTTTTTTGCACCCTAGTGTCCAGAATCACATAGCAAGAGAGATCAATGATTAGGTGTCTGGTGGTCAGCTTGGAATTCCCCTAAATTCCTGCCGTTGTTTGAGACATCTGAACATTTTCACACGTGTTAAACAATTTGTGAGAACGGCCAAACAAGCTGATTGTTACTGCAACCATTACCAAGACAGAAAGTAAGGTCAGGTAATGTGTGATGTTCTCCAATGAAGCAGTGTGTCATTGTGTGTAAGTAGAAACATCTTCCTAGGGTCTTCCTTATCAGCTGGATGGCCTTTCCACAAACTACTACACTGTAAAGCCGACAATTATCCTTATATTTAACACATTTCCTCTTATCTCCCCTCGTATCTCAGTCTCTTAACAAATACATCCTACTCTTTGAAGGGCAGTGAAACTCCCTCTTCACACTCTCGATTTGAACCCACTGACACCCATACACCTCTCGTTGGGCTTCCTCCACCACCCTCTCCTTCTCGTCTTGCCTGAAAGAACGTAACCAACGTCGTCTTTCTCACTCTGTCGGATGAGGAAAGCTCCTTGGTCATTTCCTGGTGCCAACAGGTGGCTTTGGGCCTCAAAGCGGTTCATTGTCCCAAAAAACCACCTGGATCAAGACAGAAAGCAAAAAAAAAGATGTGTTTAACTCTGTAATAATCAAAATAATAAACTGGGATAATAATAAACTTGTGTAAATTGTAGATAATATATTCTGAAATCATCTTTGGAATAATGATAGGTGTATACAAGATCTGGCTATTTATTCTTTGGTGTTCATTCATGGTGCATCAGCTCTTCTAATATGTCTAAAGTCTACCTGTGAACAACCAGGGATCTGAGTGTTTAAACATTGAGGGTGGCTTTATTTTCCAAGGTATAACTTATCATGTGGGCTCTGATTGGTGGCCTGAGGCTGAAAGCTCAGCTATTAAAATTCAATTCAAATCCATTCACTTCAATTAAGTTTTATTTATATATTTATATTTATATTTATATATACAGCAATTTTTTATCAGCTGTTGCTGAAAGCATCAAGTTGACACTTTTCAGATTTCCAATAGACTTGTTGAACTGAACGAATGCAAATGCAGGGGGGTTATTTAAAGTCCAACCAGTTCCTCTGTAAAGCAAGTGGTGCATCTAATAGGAACTGGAATGTGTGCCACTGGAATTAATCTGCTCCTGATTGACCTGATGATGTTTATATTAGTTATATAGTAGTTTATATAATAGTTCAATTGCAGATAAAGCTTCTGTGAGGGTCAGTTTGTGGCCAGTCACTCCATAAAGTGTACTTAAGTACAGGTTTTCATTGAGCTTAGTAAACTTACTGAGCTTAAACGGGAAACTCGAGAAAAATCCCACATAAAGTTTCACTTATTTATAGGCTTCGACTTCTCCTTTAAAACACTGGTTGAGGGTGGAAGCTGGTTGAGGAAGTAAGTCAGTTGAGCTCATAATTATAGTTTTTTGTACATGCACACCTTGAAAAGTACAACAAGTACAACAGCCCAAATTGACTTTTCATCAGGTATAGAGACATTCTACTGTTCCTATTTACATTTTAAAGCATGACACAGTGTTGGTGCATCCTCAGGCCACGGAAATCCGAAGTTTTGGTAGATGTGCATGTGTTTTACACCCAGTAGGCTTATCCTAAACTGGTTCACATGACTGGAGTTGGAAGAAGAGCAGAGATTAAAGCATAGCATGTAAATCACACATTTGTAAAGTTTATAATGTTACGTTTTTGCTAGAAGACAGGTGACTGAACACAAGCAGTTGAGGCTGTGTTTGTACTTTTTAAATTGCACCTTATAATCAACCCCTCTGTGTCCATGTCCATACTTCACACACGTGGTTCCATGTGACAAGAATTTGACATGAGTATGCTGGGGAGCTTCGGCTGTGCTTTTCACACCTAGGCTATGCTTGTTTTATGACTTTTGCTTCTGTCAATATTACAATAGGAGCTTCCCTAAAATGTTGTTAGAATGTAAACATAATCTCCATATGTCACGCCTTTTCAGTTTGATTCACTTTATATGAGACAAATTGCATAACAAATCAAATGGACAGTAAATCGCAAATGAAGAAGGACCGAAATGTGGTCTGCTGACTTCCGGCCGTGTTTGGAAATGACTTAGAGAAATACATATTCGCTAGCAGTTAAAGAGTAGGCCTAGTTGGTCTCTGAAAGTATTTTGAAAAAGTAAGACCACTCACGGTTGCGTTTTGAGGGATTGCGCCCTGGCCAGGTAGTTATTGGGCACGATCCCGGTGTCCAGGACGCAACCGTTCTCGTCAATCCTTCGTGCGACCCACCAGTCACCGCTGTGGCTGACCACACTGAACAGGTCCCCCTCCCGGAATGAGAGCTCATCCTGGTGCCGGGCTTCAAACGGCCACATCGCCGTGTAGATGGAGCCGATCTCGGGTACTTTCTCCTGCAGCGCCGGACTCGGTGTTCTCTCCTCACCGGCACCGTCACCGTTGCGATCTGTTCCTCCTCCACCACCACCGTCTACCCCTCCTCCTCCGGGAGAAGCCTTCTTGTCGCTGTAGATCCTCTGCCATAGTCCTCCCAGACACGGACACGCTTTCCGCAGACACTCACCCATAGATGAGCATGAATGAACCGTCGCTTAGAGCCGCCTACCCCGCCTTGTGCCTCCGAACAGCCGGCTTCACCTGTTGGACAGGTAGAGAGGATGGCGCGCTGGGAATCCTCGGAATGCCTCTACAGAGAAACTGCTGCTGGGTTCCTCCTGTTGCGCTCAGAGCACTGACGGCAGCTTCCTTCTTCCTTGTGTGATCTGGCACCTCATAAATCTCAAAGTGCGACAGTGACTGGACACATACTTTACACTACATCTATCCCAGGCTACATTTTCTTACTTGTACTTTACTGGAGAGGCAAATACTTCTTACTGCACTGCATTTATTTCAAAACTTAAGTTTCTTGTTAATTTGTTTTTTCGGATTAATAATAAAAAATATAATCAACAAATGTATTGATTGTCTGGATCTGTGGCTGCACCTGCTGCCCACGTGTTCCTGCTCAACTGCAACTGTAACAATAGTAGCAACAACGGCAGATGAGCATACAGTAGTATGCAGTAGTAGCCTACTACTGTATGTTCTCCTTCCTCCTGCCCCCCCCAACCAGTCGAGGCAGATGACCGCCCACCTAGAGCCTGGTTCTGCTCGAGGTTTCTACCTGTTAAAAGGGAGTTTTTCTTGCCATTGTCGCCTAGTGCTGCTCATGGTGGGATTGTTGGGTGTTTGTGTGTGTGGAAGTTGGTCTCGACCTGCTCCATGCGAAAGAGTGCCCTGAAATAACTTTGTTATGATATGGCGATATATAAATAAAATTGAATTGGAATTGAAATTGAAAGGACATTCTGCATAATGAGTACTTTTACTTTAGGTATATTAAGTATGTTTTTATGCTAAAACCTTTGTACTTTTACTCAATATTTTGTATGCTGGACTTTTATGTGAAAGTATTTTTAGTATTTCTACACTTTTACCCCCCACAATCAATGAAGTTAAAATAACAAGAAATCTTCCCAGTCAGGAAGTTCCTTTCTGTGTGAATTCAGACAAGATGTCGTAACAATGGGAGGAGGGAGTGACGACAGTCAGTTACCTCTAAACAGACTACAAAGATGTCCACTTATACTTATTTTATCCCCATGGAAGCTTACTGCTCTGAATTCAGGGTGCATCCCCTCCAAGTATTTCTGTAGAAGTTTAGTTAAACTCCTGAGGGTTCCGTCTTGATTTGTCTTGCTTGGTCATGTGAGAACAATGCCAGTGGAACCAGTGTGGAGCTAAAAACTACAGAGAAGTTCTTGGAATAAGAAGCATGCCAAATTTGTTGTGCATTAATTTACCCTTCTTTTATTTGATTGTGACCATTTTGACTGTATCTGCTGCAAGATCTCTTACCTGACGGGATGATAGGTTACCACATAAGTCATACGATTTCTGTTGTTAAAGCTAATCTATTTATCTTTGGAAACAACAGTTTTATAAGTTCTGGTAAACCTTCACCAGTTGCCATGATGTTCCAGTAAATATTGCACAAGTGGAGGTTGGACTAAGATGTTTTTATCAAACCACATGGTTTGTGTACAAGCCGCATTGTTTGCATGATGTAGCAGAAGCTTTGAAAACCAAACACTACAGCGCACGAGTCGACTTTTCAACTGGCCAAAGAAAAACTGCATGTATGAGCGTATCCTCAGTGTTTTGTTAATGGACACTTAAACAGCACCAAATGTTTCTTCTCTTCTTACTGATTTGACTTTCCGTAATTGTGAAATAACTTGTAAAGCTTGCAAAATGTAGTGATTGTTAAAAGTGAGACAATCACCAATCTTCTAAGGTGCAGATTGTTTCAGCTGTACTTATAGATCCTGTTGGGTAGTTTAAGTTCAAAGATTTTATAAGCTCTTTGTATGTTTTGTAATCTTAATTAGTAAAAATGTAAAAATGATTTAAATGTGACATTCATTTGTTTTCATTCAAGATATCCCCTTGGTCTGTTACTGTTAATGCCCTATTTCTCTAAATAAAGTTGGGTGGCAATGCAGCTATTAAAGTAAAATACAAAGTAAAGGTGTTGGTATAAATATTAACTGCAGGGCCTTCATGGTGCCCTGAGCAGAATTTGATTTGTGGGCACCCCACTGCCTCAGCACTGCCAATACTATACCACAATCCTTTAAAGTAGCTGTAATTAAACCTCTTTTTAAAAAGCCCACTCTTGATCCAAGGGTTTTATCAAATTATCGACCTATATCTAACCCTCCTTTTCTCTCTAAGATCCTTGAGAAAGCAGTCGCCAATCAGTTACTTACTGATTACTAACTACTAACTGTACTAACTGTAACTTTCTAAACTACAATAATCTGTTTGAGGACTTTCGTCAGGATTCAGACTGCATCATAGCACAGAGACAGCGCTGGTGAAAGTTACAAATGACTTCTAATTGCATCAGACAAAGGACTTGTCTCTGTAGCCGTCTTTTAACTCCCACATAAAACAAACTTCAAGGACTGCCTTCTTTCACCTACGTAACATTGCAACAATCAGGCACATCCTGTCTCAAAAAGATGCAGAAAAACTAGTCCATGTATTTGTTACGTCTAGGCTGGATTATTGCAACTCCATATTGTCGGCCTGCACCAATAATATACAACTATACACTATATATACAACTCCTCACTCTGACAGACAGTGAGGGGTGGTGGAGAACATTGGACTCTAATAGTGCAATAACTCCATCAATCCTCTTATGCAATTAACTTGAAATGACATTTGTATCTTTGTTAATATTCTACTGTTTATTATTATTATTATTTTTATTCTTCAATAACTTCTATTGAGCACTGCAACTGTATCAAAAAACTATTTCCCTTCTGGGATTAATAAAGTATTTCTGATTCTGATTCTGATCTGATTCTGATTTCAAGAGGAGAATGATGCATTCTGGATACATGCTTTCTCAGGAGCAACATTAGTCCAGCAGAGGTCTCTTCTAATGCTGCAGCATATATTGTAGTTGGGTCAGAAATAATACTATCAAGGTGCAATGGAACGATAAAGGAGAATATTGAACACAAAGCTACTACTGTGTAAATGTATCATCATGACGTAATGAGGCCAAACTAGAATTGACATCAGTTAAAATTGGGGTTGCAGTGAGAACCTATGTTGTAATGCTTTGTGTTGAGTTAATAAGCTTTGCCGTCCAGACTTTACAAACCCTAGTACCTGCAAGTGGTTGTCAGCTTTTAGTCACTTCCTCCTTAATATTTTGTGTGATAATCAGAAGTCCACTAAAGGAAATATTTTCTGGATGCATGCTTCTTGGCTTCAAGAAGGAGTGCTGTTACACTGTCTGTGGCTTCCTGTTTTTGTCCCCTCCCACTTCATTCCTCTCTGCCTCTCTTCCTGTCCCTGTGACAGAATGAGGACACTAAGTTCTGCTGTGGAGCATCGCTTGAGGAGGTTGAATTCAATGTAAAATGCAGCCCTCAGGTTGGTTGCTATGGACATGCAAGGAATAGATGAGAACATTTTTTATAATTTTAATCCCCATCTGTGACGCAGTTGCTTTGAACATTCACACACTCTTATGCAGACACACAGCCTACACAGACACATATCAGCTGCAGTGCGCTGTAAGCTGAATAACTCTGGGATCAGGTGATTTCACTGACTGCATCTTCCTATCTGGTTGAATATGGTTCTCAGTGAAATCACTTGTTACAGTGTTTGGTTGGAACCACTCTGACCACTCCTCTTCTCATATGGCTGAATGTCCAACATAGTAACTAGCCTCCTCATTCCTTTCTTACTTTGTTTCTACCAGGGGTAACGGTAGATCAATAAACATTCACTATGCTATGGCACATTTGTGTTGGTCTTATTAGTGTAATGCACAACAGTTGAATTAGAAGATGTGATGTTGCAATCGTCAGTTCCTGGAAGTGCACAACGGCCATGTTCGATTTGAAACAACACTAATCTGTCAAAATTCATGCAGTACACAAGTAAGTACATAGTACATTTCCATGTACACTTTCTCTCAATTCAGATGTTTCCCTTAGTGTACAAAGCATGTGTCTTATCTATTGCAAAACATACATTCAATATTATAAGTTCCACCAGAATATTTTAATGTTTCATCTGTGTCCCAGGGACCCAAGTTAATGAATGCAGACCATCATAATAGCTACATTAGCCTACTATCAATAAAGGCAACCTTCAGGTTAGACCGGGGGGATAGTGTGAGCACCCCTCAGATTAAATTTAGACACCAGCTGTTGCTGCTGCAATTTCTGATCATTGCTGAAACAATAACTACTTTTCTGTTGGTGTTAGAACACCTGCATGCACATGTTCCTTTCACCTTACTCAGCATCTTTATCTCATGTCTCTCCCTCCACACCCCCCTTTAAAATATCCGGCCTAGACTATTGATTTGGAAAAGAAAACAATTATTACCCAGACTGTCTGTTGAAAACGTCTATCACAGTTTACAGACCAATTTCTTGCTTTCAATTTGAACATCGTCCTACTGTACCCTGGTTCTAGACCTTTGAATCGCTAACCACATGTCTGATTTGTTCAGTGACTCAATGTCAAATGGAATTACTGCCAGTGAAACAGAATAAAGATAAATTCTTACCAGTATGTAAGTATGTATGTCATCCAACAGCTTGAAGCCTATACTGAAATATAGGTTACCTGGTGTAACCTTAAACCCCAGTTCTATGAGTATGTGCGAGGTCCTCTAACGGGCTTCGCTATTGGTTTATCCCTTCGAGGCTCCACCTCAGCACCTGAGTCAAAGTTCAATGTACTCACCCTCCAATCAGAGGGTAGCATCCTCCCCCTATATAACCCCAGTCAGTGCATTGCTCGTTTTCCCTGAAAACTCAGCAACCACCCTGGGACCAGCTGGGCTGGTAGTTAGAGGGCCTCGCATGTACTCATAGAACTGGGGTTACACCAGGTAACCTATATTTCTATGTCGTACGTGTTCGATCCTCTAACGGGCTTTGCTATTGGTTAACCCTAAGGCAAAGGCAGTAGGGATGAGATGTACTATTGTAATCAAACAATAAAAAAAAAACTCTTTATGAGTATGTTGGCTACCATATATAAATAAAGTATCTAGGTAATTTGAAATTATGGGCAGATATCAGTCAAAAATCCTCACCTTACAGGGGGACCCTGCGAACAGCTTTTAGGTCCCACCAATGCCAAAAGAAAACCTACGCCATTGACGGGGAGAGTCCGGGGATGAAAGGGATGAAAGCATGTGAATGTAATAGGACATGAATGTCACAGCCTCTAACACACCAGCTATAATATCCGATGTAGTCTTTCTGAATCCCACTCCATATCCAAATGCGCCAGGGAACCTGGCCACCAACTGAATAAAAGTATGTTTGGCATGCCCCAATGCTATGTGCAGGGTGCCTTTAGTGCAATCTGCACATTTAATTTGAATCATATTCACACTTTTACAGAATATTTTCACATCAACCAAAGACATACAGTTAGGTCCATAAGTATTGGGACATGGACACAATTCTACACCGTTCACCTGATCTGGATGTAAATACCCTAAAATTAAAGTTGCAAGTCTGCAGTTTAAGCACATCTTGTTCGTTTCGTTTAAATCCATTGTGGTGATGTATAGAGCCAAAAAGATGAGAATTGTGTCGATGTCCCAATACTATGGACCTGACTGTATATCCATTATAAAAATTCAGTTTGCTGCTCCTAGCACTTGCTAAAGCAGCTTTATGTTGACTGAAAATGATGTGAGTTAGGTCAGAAAAAACACACATAACCTTCAATACTCAGGGTAGTTTTTGTCTGGAGTGAAATATTATTGCTGTCATTTAAGCTGTACTCACCTTTAGTTATACTTCAAAATATTGTGGTTTGTCAATCTCTATCCGTTTTAAACCAATTACTTTGAGTACAATGTTATCATAACTGATAGAAATGATGGCCAAAACCATGAAAATAATACCAAAATTGTTTAAAATGTCATGATCTTTTGACTCATGTGTCAACATACTCTGATATTCAGCTTTCACATGCTAGAGTCAATCTCGGTTCACTTGACTGGGAGTGTGATGAGCTGCAATAAATCATAGGCAACTGCTTGCCTAGCTTGAAACGATCAAATTTAAAATCCTATGATCAAAGCTGCAGCAATATATTACAGCCAAATTTGGAAAATCAAAAGTTAGCTGATAATCTTTGGTGGGCATAGCTTTCCATGTGAGTGTGCTGACTCTGGTCAGTGCTCCACCATTCCTGTGCTGAGTGGAAAGGTGCTGCACACATGTTAACCTCCCATGTAAGCATGAAATAATTTTTAAAACTTCTTCTGAGTTACTAAGTCACTCTAACAGCCCTGACTCTGAGGGAGATGACTCTCAGGCAGGTAAAGTTCCAGTGAAACCTACTCAGGTTGGAACCAATGGAAAGACCAGTCTACCTACACACACACACACCTCTACAAACACACACACACACACAGTTCAAGATGGGACAAAATACATCTAAGATGTATTGTGGATGAAATGCATTAATCTTCCCTGTCTCTCTGGCAGGACATACAACATACTGCACATACAAATTTATGTTGAGCAGCCAAATATTTTTAACAACCACATTGTGTGATTTCAAATTCTAGTCCGGTTACTGAAAAAAATAGGAAAACAATGGATCAGTTATGTGTAGTGTGAAAGATTGTCTTTGTCTTGTAGTGAGGAACCCTCAGAGAACTCTGCAGCAGATCTCTCTTTATGGGCCTTTTTCAACATCCACTGTATAATATAAACACAATTCACTAGCAAGGAACACACCCTCCATATGATATGTTTAAAAGATTTATTGAACAGAGGTACATTAGAATGTTTGAATATTGCTGATTGTTTGGGGAAGCTTCGTGGGGACGTCCGCCGTGGCACTCGGGAACGACGAACCCCCAAAAAGCCTCCCACAACTGGAGAAGAGATGAAGCCGATTTAAGATCTTTGGGATCTGACCGGATGTAACGGTGATATGCTTGCGAGGACCCACGGCTCATGATTTTAATTAAGTGTGAGACTGAGGTGGCATAGTACGAACCCCCAAAAACCAACAGACGGAGCGGCAACCCGGTGCCGGACTCCGCAGGCGGTGCTAGGTGCTGTGGTCGGTGGTTGGCCGGGGACGCCGGCAGCC
>JAVQJD010093850.1:0-11294 GCA_036023655.1 Nannoperca australis | reverse complement strand
GATGTTGACAGCATTTTCACCTGGTAAACAAACTTTACACTGTACAGTAATGTTAGAGCCTGTTTCTGTTTTCATGAGGAAAGTATTTTTGAATCTCCAGCACTGAAAGGTGTTGCTGTCGGGACAAATGAATAGAATGAATAATCCTTTTACCGAACGAATATATTTGGATGTAACCCCTTGTAATCACCAACATTTTGATTAGTGACTGTAATTTAATTACATATTTTTCTTAGGAACTGTAACTGATTACAATTACATGTATTTAGTAATTTAATTACGTAACGCCGTTACATGTAACTAGTTTCTCCCCATCACTGTTAATGAATGAGCTTTAGAGGTGTTAATGGGTGTATTTTTGAACTTTAGACAGAACAAGGCTAGCTGTTTCCCTATACTTTGAGTCTTTATGCTAAGCTAGGCAAACCATGTCTCTATTCCAGGTTCCTATCACAGACAAGAGATTGATGTGACAAGTGAGTCTCATCTAACTCTTGGAAATAAAGGAATGCTTCGAAATGTTCTTATTTGCTTTAAGATACATATTTTAAAAAGAAACTGTGTCTACCAGCACGTATCCTTGTCCTTGAGTTATTCCTTGGTGTATTTTCAAGAACAAAATTGTAAAATTGAGTACCATGGGGTAAAATTGGAAAAATACATAAAAATTAAAGGAAGGACAGCAAAAAGAGGTTGAAATCCAAAAGATTTCTGTGTTTCCCCTCTAACTCTTCAACATTATTCGTAAACAGAATGTAAGCATGTAGCCTATGCTGTGAGTACATGTATGTTCTTGGCAGCATTAAAGGCCTTTTGAAAGTCTTTTTTCCTTTTGGTTTTCAGTGATATCTACTGTAGTATGCAGTGTTCTCTGCTCCTGTACTACTGATTTATATTGCACTGAATTTTTTCAGAAAAAGTGTTTTCATTTGTCACCTGTGACTGGTCCTCGGGGTGTGTTCGTCCACTGACGGAGGCCGCACTCACTGATACTCTATCCCCATCTTTTACACACATATATACATCATCATTGCCCTACACACACACACACACACACACACAAAAACACATAAATACAACATACATACGGTATACTGTCATATTCAGGATAACAGAGATGAAACATGTCAGAAAATGGATCAGACAGCAGCACTCTTAAGGAGGGATTTTTGAGCAAAGCTGCAGACATTTTGCAGACTGCACTGAAGCTCAACCTGGTTAATACTTGATGCAGAATGTTGTTTTACACTGAGGGACTAGCTTACCATCCATGTGTCCCAGGACAGTGCAAAGGCAATGTATCCCTCCGCTGGGCCACTCAGCTCAAATATCACAGACTGCAGAGAAACGGGATGAACATTCAGTAGGTGACATTCTAAAATATGAGTGTTTTTTAAACTTATAGGAACAATTAGTCCTAAAATGTAAGATAATTCAGTCTAGGTGTAGCTGTGAACAATGTCAGACCTTAGACAGTGAGAGACACATACATTTAATATTACTTTCTTGTATCATATTTACTATAGTATTCATCATTTGTTATACTGCATTCATTGGGACAATAGACTGTATATAAAGACAAACAACAACTTTACAAAAATGAAGCCAAAATCTTGTGCTGGTGAAGTCATTTGGAGCCAGAGTCTGCGCAGAAGTCATCCGAGGTGGAGTTGAGGTATCGAGTTCCCGCCCATACACCTGCCCAAGCCAATCATGAGCACACTCACAGTTGTCAATCATGGCGTCAAACCCCTTTTTATGGCATCATAAACGTAATCAAAACCAAACTTGGTTTTAAAATTAGAACTTGAACAAACATCAGCGTGATAAGAAGTACCTAAAATTACAGAAACCATCTTTGGGAAAATTTTATTTGACGTGTACTTTTCAGTTTGATCCATGTCCATCAGCTAGCATGGAGGGGGTGGGGTTTTGGCTTCACTTTTGGGGAGCTGTCATGTTGTCCATCTGTAGTCTATGTTAGGAACTAAGAGTGGGTGTGACAGTTGCTACACAACAAATGGAGAATTACAGCAAGATATTTAGTGAAACCAATGCAATCAAGTGCAAGCTCATCCATCACCTTGGTAGTTTTTAACAAAACAAATTAAAAACCTCTTACCCAAGGTCAAACTGGAACCAAACTATATATTACTGGCAACATTATAAGCTTCTTATTTTATACGGGAAGGCAACCCAGCAGATCATTTTCTGTCAAACGCACCCCGGTGACACATACTCCGTTTGAATGTGGTAAGAATTCATTGATGTTAACATGCTTAATTTATCAGAATCAGAAATCCTTTAATGGTCTCGCAGTGGAGAAATTTACATTGTTGCAGCAAAAGGTGGACAGTGCAGGAAAAAAATATATATTGCACATATATATGGTTTTGGTATTGCACGCCAGTGTGGTAGTAGCAGTTAGTGAAGTGGTCTACCAGGGTCCGTGGTGGTTGTACAGTCTGACTGCTGCAGGAAGGAAGGACCTGCGGTATCTCTCTGTGAGACACCGCGGGTGAAGCAGCCTGCCACTGAAGGAGCTGCACAGTGCACACAAAGTGTCCTGGAGGGGGCGGGATGTGTTGTCCAGCAGGGATGACAGCTTGTCCATCATTCTCCTGTCTCCCACCACCTCCACAGTGTCTAGACAGAACTGACCTTCTTTACCAGTCTGTTAAGTCTGTTAAGTAAATTTAGCACCTTTAATTGCTACAAATTGTTGTTTGTCTTCCTGCAAAAACTCAACCTCTAAAGAGATTTCAGACTGAGACTTTTCTTTGATTTGTAAAAATAGAGCCCAGCTTTAAAAATCCTAGAGTTTCCCTTTAAAAGTCTAACCTTTTTGTCTAGTCCCTCTGTAGTCATGGACAGGAAGAAGCAGTCAGGATCTTCTTTTGGATCACAGCCTGGAGGATCTTGCAGGCAGGACTTTGATTGGCCACACCCTTCAGAAGTAATCTAAAGGTGAGTTGATGAAGGGGGAGTTGTTAGTGTTCTCGATGCTACACTCATTTCACATCGAACATATAGTAATCAATAAACTTTGGACAGGGAATCAATGTCACAATCAGCAGTCCAGCAGTTGTAACACTCACAGGGCCAGGCAGGGTGGAGGATGTAGTCATGTGCACAGGAGGAGGTGTAGTGTCTGACTGAGGTGGGTGGGGAGTAACACCATGCTGATAGATAATTGGTCCAGGCAGCTTCACCCAAAATACATTGTAGTGTTGAACTACAGTCACACTGGAAGATATATCCATAGATACATGCATTGTAACAGTCCAAAATAGAATTATTCTGTCAAGGAGTAAAATTCAAATAAAGTAATGCCTTTATGTTGTCACACTGTCATACAAATATGTCTTTAAGCTCACACTGTAGAAAAGGTGGAGAAAGACTTTTACACACTCCAAACTGCATTAGCAAGTACTCCTGGCCCTTTTCTACACCACATTTTTCAGATCTTTTGACAAACAATTAAAATTTCCACTTGTAAGTAAGGTTTATAAAAATCTTATAAGCATATTGATGCTCCCCAGAGGATGAACCCCATACATTTTACACACTCCATTTTCATTTTAGACAAATGCTTAGTTGATTTTGGTTTTCCTGTTGACTTTTCTCTATATCCATCTGTATACCATAAATTCCACAAACAAGATATTGCATTGACCTTTCTCGAGGCAGACATTTAGATTAAACACGTGTAACTAATACCATTACCAATAATAATAATAATAATAATAATTTAATTGTGTACCAGCTCCCTGGGATACAGTAGGACGCTATCATTAAGATTATCAGTTACACCTGTACTTTTCCACTATTTATTTGGTTGAAGGTCTTGGATCATTTGTTTGGAATTTGTACATTTTACACAGACACATTTACACAATTTGCAGGTGAGCATGCTCAAAGACACTAATGTATTGTAGTATACATTTGGGTCATTTGCAGTAAGCAAGACCATAACATGTATTTATTATAAAATAATAAATAACACTGTCTTCTTCTTACAAATATAAAGTTGAATGTATAAGCGATGCACTCACTACACTATAGCACTTGTTATATAATATTTACTGTGAAACCAAGTATGTACCTGAAGAAAATTACAGAAATAGACCTGTCCATCATTCCTCCACCCAACACAACACAATGCATAATCAAGGGGTTGCTTTACAGCTGGTGTCTGACTGATATTAGCTAATGATGCTAATAACACTCACATAATGCTGTCTAACTAACATTACTGATTCAGTTTGCTTACTTTATGACTCTTCTCTACTTGTGCTACTAGTACATAATTTTTGTGCATAACCAGTTATACCATAGTCATCACTTGTGACCACTGTGGCCACTGTTCAGCAGAAGACGGCTAGATTTAAATGACAATTTAGAGAGAAACAAACTCACAAAAACTGAACCTGTCTGGGAGCATCTGCAGGAGCATTCCAGGTGACAGCAACCTCTGTCTGTCTGGCATCACTTGTATGGCTTACAGCTGAAGCCTAGACACACAAGCATACACACACATTTCTTAAAGTTAATATGACAGTTTCATATATTTTATATATTATTGAATGATCTTATCGAAGTGTGCATTACCTAACCTTCTGGGTTTTGTGCTCAAATAACTGTTTTACAGTTGAATACTTGTTACTTTGTGTGCATGTGTGCGTATGTGCACCTGGTGCTTATTACAGGTAAGCAGCTGTGTCTTGTTTGGATTGGTCAGGGTGAAGGTGCCAACCGTGGATACTGAGCCCAGATTGGCAGCATCTCTGGCCTGAAGCAGAAAGCCCTCAAAATACATTGTTCCGGATAGGATGACTGGAAAAAGGTGATTCACAAAGTTTTTTAAAAAGTAGGACAATATGTTGTCAACAATAATATCTATTAATTTGGTTCTAGACTAATAATTTACTGAGCCTTTTATTTGGGACACATGTTTTTGACGAGGCTTAATCACCACTGAAGCATAAAATTTGATTAGTTTATTCAAAATTTTTTCATCCCTAATTTGTTACAAATACAGAAGACTATGCTCACTAGCTTCTTCCTTTTGGAGAACAGTAGCTTCTGAAACTTCAAGTTAAATATAATTGCTACTAGAAGTAACTTTGACAATGGATCCTGTTTCCGGGTGGTGAGGGCTTTATCATGGCACTTCATTGATATGCTTTGATGGCTCATAAATTACCATGGATCTGATCTCTGGGACTGAAAGTGGTGCTGTTGGTTTCAAGGCGGTAGGGGCTGGGAGAGGTCTGAGCATGGACACCATGGTGGGGTTCCATGCTGCCACAGACTTTGGTGACCTTGCCATTGGAATAGCAGTCTGCTGGCACACAGTAGCATACCAGGACAGAGACAAGGAGAAGACAACACAATCCTACAGGAGACATCTACAGGATAAAGTGTGAGCAGCTATAGGATGTCCACAAAGTCTGAAATGAGAAAGAAACCACACATTGCCCCAAAGAATGAATTTAACATAAGCAGGTGCACGATTTCTGGACTTATCTACAATGTAGTTCTCTATATCTGACAAGTTGTATCCATACTGCCAACATATCTACCAAGGATAAACCATTTATTGGCTCTCTGCCTCTTGCTAAAGGTGTACTCCAACATCTCAGTATTGAACTTCCATGAAGCTTTAGTACTCACAAGAGACAGACTGAAAGAAGAAATGTTGAAATTGATGCAGCAGAGGCTAAATTATATAATTGCACGGGTCAAGCTACAAAAACCTCCCACACCTCCAATAATTCAACCATTAGCATCTTTTCATTAGTCCCTCAAAGCTGGTATGCCCCATGGCCTTCAAACTCCATGCCTTCAGTTTGTAACACAGGCTTTCTTTTAAATATTTCTGGTCTTACAACTCAAGTTGAGACATCCTCCACCATTAGAGGTTGTATTGTGAATCAGTGGAGTTCGTCATTAAACTGTGAGCTGCCCTCAACAAATTCAGTCATGTGATGTTTCTTACTCACTGCGCTGATCAACTGAGAACAGATCATTCTCAGATTCTGCTCCATGTAGGTTCCCCAGCAAGCCATGAGTCAGCATAAACAATACTAGGCACAAGACATTGGGACTCCTTAATAGTATGCAGCCATTATTAATGTTATGTATTAATAGTACATTAATCTGCTGTGAGATCAATTCAAAAGAACCTCAAGAGAAATCTTGGTTATGACTCCAGTAATAAACTTTTTAACATAGGCATGTTGAAGCCTTGTCATCCTTCACTTGTCTTATCTCAGGGCACTCTATGGAGCCAACTGGAGACCAACTCTTATATTTACACAGACCCAACAGTCCCACCATGAGCAACACCAGGAGACAGTGGCAAGAAAAACTCCCTTTAAAAGGTAGAAACCTCGAGCAGAACCAGAACCAGAACCAGAACCATCTGCCTCAACCGGTTGCCATTTACTAATGAACATGTGGGATCAAATATGACTTGACTGGTTGAAAGTTAACCAATGCAGTGAGCCATCTTGGAATAATTCATGATTAATAACACATAATAATACCAAGTTGTTTCAATGAGAATTCTTCACTTTCCTTTCATTCTGCCAACATAGCATGAATGCGGCACACTGAAATGACAGTAAATTGTCTTTTTGCAGTGGGGTGAGTTGGTGAAAGAGGTTTAGCCCTGGTGGGTTTAGCATTTACAGGACAAAGCTCTCACACAATGTTTGAAAAGATTGGATTGAATAAGGAAAATATTGCATTGAGGATTTCCATTGTTGTCTGTGTCTCAGTCACACTTTGTCATTTACATTTTTGAAACTGCTGTATTTTCATATAAAATCATCAGTCCTCATACTGTTGCATACAACTAAACTCAACACACTTATATTTACTTCATCTAACAATTGCTGTCAGAGGTGCATACTCTACCTGTTGGTTTTTCTCAAATAGCTACAACTCGATCCCATGTAACTGACCTTAAAAAGTAACTTTCCTTCCAATATTTTAAGGGATTGAGAATTTATAATTTTAAGAGAAATAGTATGTCTTAGCCTGCACTTCCTCCCTCACTGGAAAGGAGACACCAACAGTATCTCCCTTCTCCCCTTTCACTGTGCCAGATCCAAACACATCTCAGCATGTGTGGCCTCAGTGACCCTACGCATTTTCCAGTACACAACATCTTTAAGTAGAAAGAACAGCATAGACATTTAAACTTCATTCTGTTTTAATCACAGCAAATCATTTTTAATGATTGCCTTTGTGTTGACAAAATACTTTGCCTTCACTTTGCTAAGAAACCCTGGGCCACTGAAGGGCCATCACTTGTCATTAAAAATAATAATAAAGAAAAAAAGTCTTCTAGAGGAAACCTCTTGAAGGTAAACTTACCACCAAAGGGAGTAATAAGGTTGTACTCACCACTCTGCTGCAGTAGAAGGAAAATCTGCCTTAACTCAGAATAATTTCCAAGCGCGACTATATATATATGTGTGAGTCATTTCCACTGTTCCAGGACTTCCAGGACACGGTGTTGGTGGTTCAAAGTGTAACACAATACATATTGCAGCAGTTTTACAACCTGATGGACTATTGAAGCACACCTGATATCACCTTTTACTCTAAGACAGGGTGTTTTCATTGACTTATCATATATTCCATTGACATCTCTATACATAATAATAATAATGCTGTACATCTGGATCAATAGAATGTATCTGGAAAGTATAAATGTACAGTATATAAGTGGTATGTTAACATCAGAAAGTTATTACTATATTAGAATGCAATGTATTATCATTTATTTAATATAAAGTGAACCAAGTCAAGAGAGCGTTTATGCTGCATTAGGACAGATTTGGCACACAGTGAGGCTCCTTTCCCTTCCACAGCGCAAGAGCCTTAGAGTCCTTCTCTGGCTGCAGCAGGCACCCTATACTCACAAATGACTGTACAAAAGTCTGGCTCCATTGTAGCATGAACTAAAGTTAATAATGTCTAGTTACACCTGTGTTTGACAAGTCAAAATGTCGATGGATGGAGTGAACTGCCTGCTTTGTAGCCTATTTGATCCCACATGTTAATTAGTAATTGCAAATGTTTGCTGTAAAATTATGAAATAAAAACTGACTTGGTTGGCTGCAGCAGTGGAAGAAGTATTAAGATATTTTACTTAAATAAAAGTAGCAATAACTCATTCTAAAAATACTCTATTACAAGTATAAGTTATCCATTCAAAATGTTTAATAAGTAAAAGTACAGAAGTATGAACATCAAAATGTAAAAGTGAAAGTGCTCCTTTGCAAAATAGCACTATTCAGAGTGTTATATGATCATTTACACATTATTTGACCATTTATAATGATGTATTTACATGGAAGCAACGTTCATACTTTGAATTCAGTTCTTGAGTAAATTGACTTAGTTACATTCCACCACTGGTTGACTGTGATGACTGTATGAGGATTGACAGTGACCCGATGATGCACAGATAAAGTGCATTCAAAAGTAGCAGGGAGATCATCTATAAACACATTCTGCATATGAATTGAACGGTAGAATGCAAGGGACAAGATTTTGGTATCTGAAGTGTTCTGGTTTCAGTTTGTAGTCCAGTCACGTTTGACTGAGGTTTGGTTGCATGCAGGTCAACAGTCCGTGTGCATAGGCATTTCTGAACCCATCAGTTATTTTTTTAATCAATCTCGGAACTCTAGAGATCAGCTTTTAACTTGTTTTTTTTTATTTATCAAGCAATTTATCAAACTTACAAGCTCACAATGGCTCTACTATGGGTATGATATCTCCATACATCATACTTCCATACATAGAGCAACTAAAGGCAGATCCTTACAGTACGTTTAACAATAAAGGTTTATAACAATGGTTTGCAGAGCTGCACTGCCTTTAAATACTGTACATCATTTTAGACAGAGAAGTCATGAGCTGGGAATACAGAAAGATTATAATCACTGATATGTTTTGAAATATCAAGTGTGAGTTATTAGAATCATATGCTGTCTTTGGGTTTTTTAAAGACATTTATGAAAACCTTGTTTCAAAATCGGTGAAGGAAGTTGTCTTAGATGCCAAAGAGCAACCATATAAAGGACAGTACCTGACTTTAACTTTATGCCAGGGTATGTTATCATATAAAGTAATATGATAGTGTGGGATCAATCTGATGAGATATTTAGACTTCCGACAGTCTTCCTGCTGCTGATTGTGCAGGACACCACATCCTGTGTTTTACAGCAGTTGGTTTTACAATATATTGGCATCAGTGGACTACACGTAGCTTCTGTTAGGACTCTGAAACAGAGAAGTGCTTTAATCATGCCATGGTTTTATTGTGCAGAAGTTTATTACTTTTAGTTTCCTGCTATCACGTAAGTCGTGTCCTACCTTTGCAATGGCAAGGTAAGGCAAAGTCAAAGTAAGAATTAGTGACGACTTTGGTCAAGTGAATTCCAGCCAAGAATTCATGATTAATGAGCCTTATGGTGAATTTGATAACTGCAGATTGTGTGTGTAGCCCTGTTTTAAACATCTTTGATGAATAAAGAACTGTTTTACATCAGTTTACTGCTGCTGTAAGGTGCAAGCACAGTAGCATCCGTCTGTGAATATTTGCTTTGTCTCCCATGCATTTCAATTGAAGCTCTTATGATGAATTCAGGAATGTGTTGCGACTTTACTGCCATTTCCTGTCCAACTCTGCCACAACTTTATCTGCCAGGACAAACAACGATGCACTATGTTTGGAAATGTAAACTTCATTATTTTTAAGTGTCCCACCATAGACTACAATCTGCAGCATCACTCTCAGACAGTACACTGTTACCCACATCACATATAACATCACATCTTGTTTTAAGGCTTAATGTGACTACACCTTTACAGGAGTCTTAAGGTCAGAGGTCATTCTTGTGTAGAAATGTTCCTTTATTTTAAGCTAACAGTAATATTACGCAGTGGTTCCTCAGCTCACGTTCAGTTCATTTGTAAACCTTAAAACATCATATACTGTCTCTTTCAGAAGACTGACTGGTCAGTGTGCAGTTGTCCTGATAAGGCAAGGCTGACTTTCCCCCTTGTGTAAAGCGTCCTTGGGTGGGCGCTGCATAAATGCAAGTTATTATTATTATTAATATCAAACAGAATATCCACACATCTACAGCAGGATGAGGAATAACTTTATTTGGACACGTGGTGTCGTATGTCTACCACAGTGTTAAGTAGTCCTCACCAGGAAGTAAACTTCAGAATTGGGTGGCTTTACACAGTGTTCACTAGTACTGCTGTTCTTTATTCTCCTCAGTCGATTCAATGAATGCTTCTGCGTAAGACATGAACACAGGGATGTGGACTAGATGTGTTCTCTAACCCTATGTGGCTTTACAATGTGTAAAGTACATGAACCCATGAATTTGTAGGCCAAATATTATCCACTGTTGGGAGGATACAGTACACACACGGTGTCCTAATTCCAATCTTAAAAACACAACTGTGTGCTAGCATAGAAAAGGCACTAGTATTCAAGATATTCATGTAATAGCATGTTTTGTATAGGATATGATACAGGACCCACACCAACAGATGTTAGCTAGACATTCTATGTTGGAAATGGAGAAGTAGCAAGCCATAGTTTTTCTGGGAATTCAATGTTTTATTATTTAGCTTTGAGCAATGTCCCTGAAGCATCTCAGTCTACAAATTTGTATCAGTTTTAACAGCTTTGAGTAGTTTTGTTTTCATTGTACTTCCATTGTGGGACAGCGGTGCTAACATTCAGCAAGTTAGCATTATTAGTCTTCTTCATGTTGTTCGATATGGGAAATGGACACTCATTTCAACATTCAGACTGAGGAGTCTGGAGTGGGCAAGAGTTCTTATGTGGATTTGTTCAAATCACATTGACAGTTTATCAGTAACATAGTTACAAGTCAACCTTCCGTCTCTGATGTTTGCTCTCTGAACACAGACTGTGCAGTCAAATTCAATATCTGTGCACATTTTAGAAGTCAAATGATTATTTTTAAATGAACTGTATCTAGAAGGCATTTCTAATGAATAGAGTTGATTTTATCCAAAGCGACTTCCAAATAAGAGCTTTACATAAAGTGCATAGAACCATGAAGGAAAACAACAAGATGTCTCATCAAACTTGTAAGGGCTGGTGATGAATCACAAGTGCTATAAGTAAGTACATTGCTGCCAACGGCAGAATCGATGCTCAGAATGCTATTTAAGAAGCTTTTCTACCACAGCAACAACAACCTTATAGAGGAATACTGAAT
>JAVQJD010093843.1:0-13526 GCA_036023655.1 Nannoperca australis | reverse complement strand
ACACACACACACACACACACACACACACACACACACACACACACACACACACACACACACACACACACACACACACACACACACACACACCACTAAATACCTAAATACACCCAGGGGACTCAGCCATTGGCCATGAGACATTTGCGTAAATAGAGCATTACGTAACCATAAACTGCTTGATGAGCCAGGGGGTGAGGACAGGCGGGAGGAAGAAGGGTGAGAAAGGCAGACAGGAGGGGAGGAAAGACCTGTGAGGTGACATCCCCAGTGGAGCAGCACAAACGCGGCGGCTTTGTTAGAGAGACAGAGGCAGACAGAGACCTCAGCCTGGAATCTCACCCCTGGAGAAAATTGATTGCACTTCGGCTGTAGACTCTGCTGAGAAACTCTGCTTTTCTATTTGTTCGTGATACAGCGTGACTTTCCTCACAGGGAGAATGACAGCATCGCTCATTTTGTTCAAATGTTTAAAACCACCTATGTTCACATTTGCAAGGGCCTCTTGTGGCCATAAGAAAATTGTGACTTTTGTCTTTCATGAGCAAAGGCAGCAGGACTGTTGAGTGGTTATAGCACAGGAAAACCTCTGGGGAATCGGGATCAGATGCATGAAGATGCAACTGTCTCCAGTGAGTTAGCTCTGACAGATCCACTGTATGCTACCTGTTCAGCACCCAACAACAGACAGGGGCAGTTAGCGATTTTGCAGCTGAATTTTCCACATATGTCCCTCAGGAGTTGGTAGAGACCAAAATTGAGAAAAAGTAGAGTGAATATTGGACTTGGATATTCAGGTGGTCAGAAGCCCAACTCCAAATGAAAGCTAATGTTGTTGCTAAGGTTGTCTTTACAGTTTACACAGTGCAACTTTTCCCTGCAACTTTTTTTAAATGTCTCACCGCAAATATTTGGTCTGAACTGGCCTTTAAAAACGAATCTCACCCGTCCTTAACTTAGTAGTTTTAGTCTAGTGTCACACTTTGCTGTAAGATATATCCTCTCAGCATCAATTTAGTAGCAGAAACCAGTGGTAGGCATGCTGGGAGGAGTTGGCCAAGGTGAGTCATGCATCATTGAGCAAAAGGCCTTTTTACAGTAAACAAGTTAACAGGTTGTGAATCACTTTCACAGGAGGAAAAGCTGATGCGTGACTCCTCTTAGCCGATTGTGAATAACATAATTCTCGGTGGAAAGGAAACGTGTGCTTTTGGACTGAAATGGCGCAAAAACTGCTGCATCCCCTTCCTCCTCCCCTCCCTCCCCATCTCTCCTGTGTTCCCTCCCCGGTCGTGACATTCATCACGAGCTGCCTCTGCCTCCAGTCTGAGGAATAGGTCAGCTCCCTGGCTGCCGTCTGCCTGCAAACACACACTGTTTACCAGCCTGTCTGCGATTACACACATACAATAATGCAGGGGGAAGGCATGAGTAGATGCAGAGTCTCATATGCACACACCTGGCATACTGTATTGTAGGTCTATAAATTATTCATAATATTCTCATCTGATAAATTCAATTGCATGACTTGATTATCCTAGAGTGCACAATAACACTATACTTATGACTGGGCCTCAGTCAAGTGTTGTTTCCATTCCTTAAATGGTATTTGTTTGAAATAATATATTTTTATTTTTGTCATTTCACATATTGTCTTATTGTGAGTTCAGCAGCAAGCAACATGGTTGTTTGTCTTTTAATTACTCTTCTAGTTTATCATGATTTGTAACAGTCTGTGCTGTATGTGTTAGTTTTACGATGTTTTGGCTGGGCTTTAGGAAATGTAAGTCCACTATTCACTTTCCTTTTATCTCTGCTTTGGTTTCCACCAACTACTGAGGGAAATACCTGGCTCTTTAGCTGCTAAAAGCTCCATGTTCACCAGCTAGTCGCTAATTTCGTCTGCCTGCTGTTTGGTGCTGAGAAGGTAGTGTGCAGTGGGATTTTAGAGCTTTTTGCTGAAACAAACCTGAAGGGAGTGGTGTGAGTGAACCAAAACAATAAATTCATGGCCAGAAAAACAAAACAATACGCTTAAAGGCACTGAAAGGCTCTGTTGAGATACTGATACAAGCAGCTTTAGATTTCTATTATTTTTTTGTTTTGTGCTGGACAGAAAAGTTTGGTGAACAGAGAAGCACTCTGTATGGACTGCAAACGCTTCTGTTTCCAGACTCTTGTTTGCTCCTGCTGACAAAATGCTTTTCACACAGACACACACACCACGGGCTGAAGGCAGAGAGAGATTAAGACAGGACACACCTGCACTGTGTGTGTGTGTGTGTGTGTGTGTGTGTGTGTGTGTCTATTATAGTGATGTTGACAAATGCGTTTATGACAGCAAAGCAAGTCTTATGTCCCTGGTCAGTCTTTGCTGTTGCATTTGTGATGACTGAACGCCAATGAAAGCAATCTGCAGAAGTTGCAGAAAAGAAGTGATGAACATGAAGAAAATATGTAGAATGAGGGCAAAGGGAAGGAAACGAGGGAGGAACGATCACCTTGACTCAAATGCAATCATTTTTTGTAAACATTTTTTAGACAGGTTTTCTATATATACTTGCCGTATTTGTATGGACTCTGGTATAGCGCCCAGTCTGTTTTCATTATTACAAAATTAAACCTAAATCCAACCTTAATCTTCTTATTTATTAGTGAGTCAGGCAACAAAGTGAACCTTGATATAATTTTGGGATTCGTTAAATGCCAAAGAGCAAGAGACAATGCCACTGCTGTGGCATTTAAATAAGAAGTGAATACATGATTATACTAAATCCACCTCTGTTATCTATAATCTCCATGCACTCAGAGGCATTGTTATGCACATTAATCATTGACAACAAAACCCAATTTTAGCTTTAGGAAATAATGCTCAGCAATGAGGTGCTGTTCACGCACAGCCATTAAGTTCTTAAATCAGGTTAGGCTCTGTGGTGCACTTCCTCATCTCAAACACCTCCCAACAGGCCACTCCTAGTCTTTTGCCTGCTGAGAGTGCAGGTTTTATGACTATTCATCTTCTACAGCTCGCCTCAGTGGGGAGCAGGATCTAGCACCATCATTAGTTTGTCTGCGCTAAATGAGCTTCCATTCATTCAGCAATCACATCCAGCGATGAGTGCTTGTGTGTCTGGAATCATTAAATACAAAGCAAGCGTCTGAGACGTGAAGCACGAAACAAAAGATTCTGTTGTTGTCTGAGCGGAGAGTTGGATAAGGATCGCGCAATTCAAAACCTTTCATTCAGGTTAGTGGACTCGTTTATCTGGCGGAAGGAGCCCAGGCTGGCGAGGTTCCTGCATGTAATTTGGACTTTTGGTATTCCGGCACATACATTTTTTATTATTATTCCGAAATAATGTCAATGCTCCAATTGGTAGCAGCCTCTTACAAAGTTTCCCAAAAAGTGTGATCCAAACAAAACCTCAAACAGTTTTTGAGGTAAACAGAGGAAGTCCAACTTAAAAGAGATCAAACTAGGTTAGTGTGAGGAGTACAAAGGGTCGGCCCAGGAGAGGCAAACATGTCAGGGAGGCTAAACTCCTCGAGAGTCCACCTTTCTAAAGAACTCCTTCTTCAGTAACACTGCAGCCACAAACACTGGCTCAGACTGACGTTTCTGGGGCAGCTATCTGTTTGTGTGTGTGTGTGTGTGTGTGTGTGTGTGTGTGTGTGACAATGAATGTACCTGACTGAGAGATGTAACTTAAACAGAAATAGATTACAAGATTCTGGCAAAAACCAACCGACTTGAAAAGTAATGCAACAAATGATGTTGATTATTAACAATGTACAGTAATTTTGTCTTAATTGATTTGAAAACCAGCATTCTTTTAATCACTTTTCCCTCTGTATATATTCTAAGCAGGGATCCTGAAGCGTCCCCAGGCCAGATGGAGCATGAAATCCCTCCAGACGGCTCTGGGTATGTTCCTGGGGTCTCCTCCTACTTGGAAATGCCCAGAATACCCCGACAGTGAGGCATCCAGAAGGTATCCCACTCAACCGAATCCTTTCACCATGAAGAAACAGTGGTTCTACGCCGAGCTCCTTTCTGATGTCTGAATGCTTGACCTGGTCGCTAAGGGTGAGCTCAGACACCCTGCGATCGGCAATCTCAGTCTTCCAGCAGCTATCAATCAATCCGCTTATCAATCTCACTCTTATTTTACCCTAAAACAGAAATTGACCAACTGACCAACCTAATACTCCCGTTCAACTCCCAGACACATGTTCCACCTCATCTCTTATTCGTTCAACCTCGTCATAGAGAACAATATGCAACACAATAAGAAGTAAAGCTTAAACCAGAAGCCACAATCACTGACCTCATGTTACCTTACATACAAATGATTCAGAGGAGTTTATTTTAGGCATCAAAACATTTGTAGTGGTGCAAACCCTATAATGATCTTATATTGACTCCTGGTCAGTTCCACACTGTAGGAATGTTTTGATCTATTTTTAGTTACAATAGACAAAGTCAGTCAGTTTTAGTGTCAAGATATAACGACACAAGCTATGAAGCTTTAAATAGATGTCTGACAATAATGAAGTCTGATTCTGTATCAGAGAAGAAGAGAAGAAAGAGAGGACCAAATAATCTTCTGAAGGACCAAATGCTTCTCATAATGTGAGGAGAGGGAGCAGATGCACTTGGCAAAGAGAAGGGCAGGTCGCCCACACACAAACACACACACACACCATACGCCCGGCAGGGGGTAAACACACATACAGAACTTGGAGAACACACCAACACTGGCAGCCGTGGTGTAACTCACACGAGTACGTTGATACAAGGGTGATCGTGCACTGTAGTGATGCACATTATCATCATTACACACTCTTTACAGTAACTGTCAGTGAGTGTGTGAGTGTGTGTGTGTGTGTGTGAGCAGACTTCAGGGCCACTCACAGGCCAATTGGTCTCTTTGTGAGACTCATCTCGAAGGCAAAACTAATTATGTGGCATCTCCATTGTGCCCTGATTACCGCTCCTCCTCTTGTTCATCACGGCCCGGCAGGGATTGGCCTTTTGACACAACATACTACAAACCACATTCTCCTCCTCTTCTCTCCTATGATGCATCTTCCCCGCCTTTTCTCCTCCATATTCCCAGGAGGCAAAAAGCCCTCCAGCTCCCAGACTTCCTTCTTTGCTCTACTTTTTCTACTTCCTCCGGGTTCATGCGAGGAGTAGTGACAATATTGTAGATGTTCCCCTTCCACTCTCTCTCATTTTCCCGTCTTTGCTTGACCTCCATGTGCTAGTTCTTACTTCAAATGAATTACCATCAAATGTTCCCTCTCCTCTGACCACTCTCTCCTCTCTTTTACATCATCATTATCCACTCTTCCTCCTACTTTCAATGCTTTTAAAGACCAGGACTTCAGGTGCAGCAACTCGCTGTTATTTTCCCCAAACGACGATTCACTAAATTCCTCCTAATTTAATAAAACTTTGATGAGAGCTCAAAGCCCACACTTGTATTCCCAGCCTTCCTCTGGCTTGATGTCTACATTTCTCTTTGCTAAGTCTTTCCTCTTGTTCTAATCGTCTTTTCCCGCCTTTCCATTTCTTTATTTTTCTGCAAGCCTTTCTTTTGTAGACAGACTTCCTTCTCCTCTGAAAATGTCAGAAGCTTCAGCACACTTCTATGTCCCCTTATTAAAAAGGACACAATTAATTATCATCTACACATGATCTACTCTCATTTACTAACACTTCACAAGGAAATAATAATATAATTGGCCCGCGGGGCCTGTTGATAAGCAAGATTAATGGTTCCATCTGTGGCGAAATAGTATCTATGTTTATATTCAAGATGATCAAGCCTTAATTACCTTCCATAACAAATGCATTGGTTACACTAGTCTGGAAAAACTGTGAGGCTAATAAGGGACCCAACTGTGCAGAGGAAGTGTTTATCCATTAGCTCTTTGATTCTTTAACCTAAACAAGACTGAAAACCAGGCGTCCCGTGTGTAACATACCAGCTGTGTGGGCTGAAATGAGCCTGCAGCTTTAATTACCGATTGTATGTAGCTTTTTGCTACGCACATAATTTTTCACAATATTTTTACTTTATTAGAGCTGGAACAGTCTGACCCAAGAGTTACGCTGAAACTCTCTAGTAAATCTACTCTATCCTCTTAATTGCTTCGCGCTCGTTTCATCCTCCTGAGCTCCTCCTCCTGTCCAGGTCTGTGGGATTTATTTAGGCAGAAGGCTTCTGTCATTGTCAACCTGCAAGGGGATTTTAATGAGCTGCGCTGTTAATAAGCAAAAGGAAGATCCACTCGTCACGCATGCTGTGGAGCACGCACAAATATACACTATATGTCAACACACATGCAGTGGTATTACATAATCACACTGTTAAACATGTTATCCTCAGGATTGCACACAGAGGAGGGTGGAGGAGGCAGCCGAACTTAAGTGTGTTGGTACGGAGAGAACAAAAAGTTTGCTTTGAAGTAATCAAACTCATCTCAAAGCAAATGGATGGAACAAAATGTGCAATGTATAAGAGAATGGGGAAATAATGCATTTGAGACTCTGCCATTATAAAATAAAGTGCAGAGTAAGGCTGGACGTTCCGCTAGCCACCAACACTGATGAACAAGACACATTCCCCGGTACAATTTTACAATTCACCAGTTCACAGATAAAGTTAAAGATCGCCTGTGACCTTTCCTTTTCTAAACAAACCAAGTTTCTGTTTGCATTCAGTGTTCCCCACCAAAAACACATTGTGTGTATCTTGGAGGTCTAACAAACATGTTGAATGCATTTCTTTCCTCCAAGGATAAACGGATATAGATAATGGACAGATGAATGGCTTTATTTTAGGCATTGTTTAGTTACAGACAATTCTGCCTAAAGATGAGTATTATAAACCACTATAGACAAAAACATTCCCTGCTGTGAAAGGCAAATTGCTGGTTTATTGGCCCACTGGCTCAGACCTTTTAAATTGTGCCCTACCCACTGCTGTGCAGCGCCGGCACGCTGTAACAGAAGCAGGCATTTGCAGAAGTCAGCTGGTGGCTGCGCTGCAGCACAGATGCCCCACTGTGTGTGTTTTGTTAAGGTGGCCATTATCAGACACGAGTAGAGCTGGATGACAGACAATAAGGGCAGAAAGACCTGAGGCGAGGAGAAGCAGAGTGTGCGTGAGAGCCGACAGAGTGTTTCCCTTCCTCTCCGCAGCCCAGGACAGCCATGCAAACAGTGTTGTTCACACGTCAGCATTTAAACGTGCTGCATTTAGGCGACGTGTGATGTTTTCATTTGCACACCCTGTAAGCAGCACTAAAATGAGACCGCCTGACACCAAGTGGATTACATCTCTGTGCACTCACACTCGAGTACAGGAAAAGGTGTAAACAAAAACACAATTATAACAACATGTATTTACAGTAGAAGGTAAGTTTGGCATGTTTCCTGTCTAATTAGCTGTGTGCAAATAGGAATAGTACACAACTATTTACATGTTGTTGTCACACAAAGCAAAAAAGTGAAATCACCATCAATTTTTTTGGTTTAATATCCAGATGTGACAGTAAAGGACCACTTTGCCACTTGGAGTCTTCAGTGTTTCACTGCTCAAATTCCTCCTTATTGTTTCCTGCTTTGGGACAACACATGGGACAGAGTGTCCCCAACCAGCCCCAGAATTAATCAGCTAACTAACACAATGGCTTATCAGGCACGAGACCACTAACTTCAAATTAATATCTGTGATCACTCATATTTTTCAGCTGTTCAGACAGCTAAGACTTTCAAGCTTTATATCTCATGAACATTGCATGTTGTGAATATCGCAGATTTCCTTTTTAATTTAAATAACAAAAAGTCAAATTGCAAAATTTTGAACCAGATGGAGTTAATGATCCTGTAAATTTGAACTCTCAACCCATCCGTTAACACATCTGTCTTTCTTTGGTCATGCCATGGTAATAATTCTTGATGAAATATTACTGAATATTTCATATTTTTTGACTCTTTATGCAGCAACTTATGATGATGGGCTGCAAAACATCTACAAATGTTTAAAGAATTTTAAATACAAATAATTTTGCGTAAAGCCACATTCGGACTGGGTTTATTTCTCTAGGGGAGGTGGGGTGATTTTGATATTACCGGTCAGTGATTTTAATCCAATCTGGAGTGCGTATGTGGGTCACCCCAACCCCAATGATAAATACAACTGCAATGAACTACTGTTCTTCTGTGAACTCACTAGTCCTCCTGTCATTTAAATCCCATCTGGAGCCACTTCACACAGTAATAATGAACTATTTGTAAATTACATATGAATTATTACTCATTGTTACCATTACCGTAAACTAAAAGACGATCTTGAAGGGGAACACTGTACAATATATTGCTCAAGCACTGGTGGATACTAACAAACTGAATCTGCTCTGAGCCTGACAGTGACGCTTGACGACATTATAAACATCCTCTCACTTTTGAGCAGCAGTCAAACCAATATTGTTACAGTAAAAACTGTGTCTGCACACCATTCCTCTCATTGAGAGCAATCTATGTGAAATCACCAGAGGCTGCGTCAGTCTGGGACATCGACATTGCTTACAGACTGTGGTTTTTGACTGAGGAGCTGCCTTACATAATCATAACGTCTGTGATCTACAGACCGATCTGTTCCTCTGGGTTAATGACACACAGACAGACGTTCGCCTTTTAAGCTGACCTCTCTGACTTACATATTGTGCCGAGTTATCGTCAAGTTAATTAATCACCCTGGCCTGCACTCTGCAGCACGTGTTGACAGGATGAGCGAGGCTTGACTCTAAGCTGTAATGCACTCTCTCTGCACTTCACTATGGACATGTTGAGAGGTTTGACATTGTGTAAGCTGTCGCTGTAGCAGGCGTGTTAGCAAGCTCTTCCAGCAGTGGCTACAGGTTAGAGCTGAGCTGCTGAGAGGGTAATGGCTCGAGACTGGCGAGCTAATGGTGCGAGACACAGCTAAAGTGTAGGCTGCTGTCTGCTGCTGTCCCAGTGCTAAGTCACTGATGTGTGTGTAGCATGAAACAGTCCTGGAATCACTGATATCCGAACAGGACGTTTGACAGTAAAGTGAAGTGTTTTAGTCAAGCAAAGAAAAACAATGTAAGAGAAAATTAGAGCAATAAGAGAACAAATGTCCCCAGAACTGCACTGAGACTGCAGCCTCTGTCCCAACAACAGGAAGGAATGAGGGATTTGGCATGTTTTAGCTCACCACTCGTCAATGTGTCAAAGTGATCCAGAAGCATGCAGCAACTCTTTTCATCTGATTCATTGTGATGCTCTGGCTCTCTCTTTCTATACAGGCTGACAGTAGGCGGATGACAGTTGACAGGTACTGCGCACCAGGCAATAAACCAGTCAGTCTTCCTGTTTTTTCCAGCACAAATAAGTGGAACATCAACAATAATATGAGCTCCTGATAGGCCAATTTGATATTCAGTGTAAAGGTGCTCAAGAAAGAACTGCAGTGAAATATTAGTTATTAATAGTCCACATTAAATTAAGTGAGATAACTTAAGCCAACAATAGTGGCATGTACAACATGAAAACATATTATATTTACTATGATCTAAAACACAAGAAACTGTCATTATCCTCAATTGTCATTTTCAACATCTTTATGTGGGTAGGTTGTGATTTTTCTTCTTCTTTCCTAACATGTTGCCAAAAGGTGAACTTTTTATGAGGTTAGAAAAACAACCCAGTTCTCAGCTTTGTGACAGGACGGCAGTGGGCTTTTTAAATGGTTTATTTAGCTTAAGAAGTCAGAGATGTTTCTCAACCCATAAAGGAACACTTCATATTCGAAATTACAAAATTTGCAGATACAGCGACAAAATGTAAGCACCATCAGTAGGCAGCGGTAAAGTATTCCCATTTTCTAATTCAAAATAATAATTTGTCTTTTATCTGTCAATACAAACTGATCCAGACTCTGACTCTTTACAATCGACAATTGTAATGTGTTGTTTTGTCTCTGACATATGGAGACAAATTTTAGATAAACAGAGGTAAGAGAGACTTACTTCTTAAAAGTAGGATTAATTGCAGAAGTCTTGTGCCTGTATTATTCTCCCACTCAGAGAAACTGTAATAGAATAACCACCACACAGCCATATGTGCTGCCGGTTAATTAGTCGTGCACACACACACACACACACACACACACACACTTCTCACCCACAAGCACTTGTAATTCAGTTTCGGGAGAACCGGTGTGCTCTCTTCTTAATATCATTTACATGGACAGTCACAGTTTCTCAGACCTGAACTCTGCCGCTGGTAATCTCAGTGACAAACTACATCTGAATTACGGATTACCTCATTTGAATACAGCTGATAGTTAACAACTGAACTGGAAATAGTTGAGCTGGTTAGGGTTTATTTAAATCATGTCTCCTGTGTCGATGGAAATAAACCTTTCCCCAGGAATTAGTAATGATCTGTGAAGTGACAAACATTGACTTCATTATAAAATGTTTTTTTTTTTTCCTACAATAAGGAAGACAAAGAAGAAGCATGGAGAATCTTTGCAAGATAAAACACGTTTACAGTCAGAGCAAAATATCGCTATAAGTCTTTATTTATGGGAATAAAGTCAGTTATTTGAGGGCCTAAATTCACATTTTGAGGGGATGATTTATAATTTGAGAGTGGATTACAAATCCTAAATAATGTTTCAGTATTCTTCTTCCATTTTCACCTACTGGAGGGCCTACATCAATTTGTGTAGGTAAGTAGCTCTTTATTTATCCATGTGAGGACATTTCAAAATATTTGAGTTACAGAAAAAGAACAATACCAATAAGGAATAGATAAGGAATACAATAAATAAGAATAAAAATACTAAAAGTATTAATAACATATGTAAAATCTATTAGCATCTAACAATGTCCACATGTGTAGGCGCTAAAGTACAGTCCATGAGGGGTGACCCACCTGCTGTGGGCCTCAGCGTGTGCGAGAAGACGTCACATCTAAGCAATAAAGCTTTGTTTAAACAACATAGCCACTCAATAATCTTCTTCTTGCAAACCGCTGCTTACTTCCTCTCCCTCTTCTCTTCTCAGCAGCATCCACATTTTCACAGGAGCCAGTGGCTAATGATGCTTCTCACTCAACAGTGTAGGTTTCAGCAGAGTCACAGTGTCAACAGGCCTGAGCACTGACGACTGCTGTAATGAGGAAGGAGGGGTGGGGGGCTGTGGTAGTTTATGTAGATACTTACTTGATGAGGGGTACGAGTGTGTACGAGTGTGTCAGTGTTGCTCTCAGTTAAATCAGGGCTGAACGTGTTACTGCACCACACCAATACAGTATACAGCAGTGGCAGATTAAAGAGTAATTTACTCAGGCAAAACAGCAGTGATGGAAAGTAAGTACATTTTTCTCAAGTACTGTGCTTAAGTTCTTTACTTGAATATGTCCATTTAATTATATATTTACAGAAGGATATTGTACTTTTTCCTTCACTACATTTATTCAAAAGTTAATAGTTATTTTTTGGATTAAGATGTTACGTTAAAAACATGCTTAGTTTATAATGTGTGATTAAGATTAATCTTGACAGTACATGGTGTAGTAAAAATCAGCAACAACTCCACCAGCTGTAACATTTAAGTACTGCTTTCATATTAATACATCAATCATAATGCTCCAATAATATAATAAAATAACACTGACAGGGGCAATTCTGCACAGCAATTACTGAATCCCACAATATGTAAAAAAAAAAAAGTCCAGTAAAGCAAAGACATGTGAAAAGTCAAACACATGGAGAGGGATGAAAAAACAGCAATCTAAAATACATGAAACACATGCTAACGCTCTGCAGTAGTGTTGTTAATGCACAGGGCAAAAGACAGATGGTTGGAAAGAGGATTTGCCAAGGAGAGGAACAGCAATATACCCATGTAAAGCATAATCTTCCCCGGTTACAACCAAATCTGTCACTGAAGGGAAGTAATATTACAAAAAAGAAAAAAAGATTTTAAAAGGGCTTGATCTGGTTAAAGATCTAGGCCTATAATGCACATGTAACCTGGCTGTGAAGCCCATATTGTTTCTCTATGGATGAGTCACCTTCATTCACTGGTTCCAGAGTGATCCTTGACCACCTACGCCTCACAATGTGCTGAATGAAAAACAGAAAGAGAGAGAGAGAGCGAGAGAGAGCGCTTTTCACTCAAATGCTAATGCAAACATCTCTCTTTCTCTTCTCCGTGTTGTTCTGTGAGTGGATCAAAGCATCTGCCGGACAGATGACGCCACTCGTGCACCGAGGCTGACACAAGGGTCACTCAAAGCCCACAGTGCAAAGGGGCAGAGGGAGTGTGTGTGTCCGAGCCCCGAGCTAGATTCAGAAAGCCATGACACCACTCTGATTCAGAAGCTGAGGGGCAGAGATGGAGGAGTGTAGATGGAGTGATGGTGAGAGGGATGGATGGAGTCACTGTCATTGTATCTGAGTCAGATTAATCGATTCATTGACTTGTCGTTGCAGCGCTACATGTGCCATTTAAAGGATAAGTCTGGTAATATTCTATATGTTTCTTATTGGCAACCAATCCCATTAAAAGACCAAAAACCAACAATGAATTGATGAATTGTAGCCAAAGCTTGATGTACCTTATTTTGCCATAGATTTTGCCATTGTCTAAAAATTACAGTTGCTCTGGGCAACATTATTCATTATGAGTAGTTTACCGTAGTATATTTTGAGTCAATCCCATTGTCCTGCTGACATGTCCTGCTGATAGTCCCAAACAAATGAACTATTTACTCCCGTTTGAGTAAAGTTTGCTACAAATGGCTATGCCCGGAATAGGGTACACTTGTATAAATGCCAACTTTTTTATAGGCAAATAAAAATTACAAGGTGTGAAAAGTTAGAAATATAAATTATTACAATTTAAAGTAAAAAACATTGTTGAAAGCTATCAAGCTAATCCAGTTTTCATGTCTTCTTTAGTTGCAGAACCATTTCAGAACTTAAATAATACACGTTGACTAAATATCCAGCTGACTGTTCAGTCAACTCATCAAATGAAGTTGTACAGAAATGTTGCACAGTTCAAGTATTGTTTTTGGGTTAAACTAACCTACTAATACTAAATAACAAAACTACTTATAGAAAAGGGTAAAAAACAAAGGACCATAAGTGCTTTGCTTAAAAAAATCTCATTTTGTATATGAGATAGTCTTGTATCATCATTTGGAATTTAAACGGGTCCATCCCCAAAGGGCTCTCTATTCACTTCGTCCCAAAGCCGGTCGGTAGATAATGGGCACAAAAACATTGGGACTAAAATTCACAATGGGCACTTGAAGCCAGCAACACAGATGTGTGTGTGTGTGTGTGTGTGTGAGTGAGAGAGAGAGAGAGAGAGAGAGAGAGAGAGAGAGAGAGAGAGAGAGAGAGAGAGAGAGAGAGAGAGGGAGAGAGAGAGAGAGAGAGAGAGAGAGAAAAGAAAGGGAGAGAAAGACA